>JBAMJR010000145.1:2500-37500 GCA_038501785.1 Myoxocephalus aenaeus | reverse complement strand
TATTATTAATATTATTATTATTAGGGCTGCAACAACGAATCGATTATCAAAAGTGTTGGCAACGAATTTCCTTATCGATTCGTTGTGTCGCGCGATTATTACGCCAGTCAATAAGTCAATAAGTAGCGGAGAGAAAAAGAAGAGCGGATCAACTGGCCGGCAGCGTTTCTGAGATTGGAGTGAGACGCTGAGACAAATAGAAGATCTTGGATGTGACGTGTCGAGTCTTGGCCAATCAGCGTTAAGATGTCTACAGCCTCTTCATTTCCCTCTAACTTGTTTTTAATGGAAGCTAGTCAGCTTGCTATCACGTTAGCTAACGTGTTCGGGTTGTGTTTTGTCGTTAAAGTTACTTTATGTTCCGTTACAGTTCAGTCTTGCTTGTAAAATGAAACATGCCGTAACCCCCGGTCTGGTACACCGGCACACCCGGTGGATCTGGCTGCAGGTTGTTTTTTTACTCAAAGTAGAATGAATCAAATCACGTAGTTGGGCTTAGCCAACAACGTGACGTCGTGGTCGTAAGAGACCCAGAATGAAATAGTTTAAGGAAGAGGACGCTCTATGCAGCGCAGCTTGATGCAGAGCTGAGATGAAGAGGTGAAAACAGACGTGAGAGGAGCAGTACAGCTTCCCTCTGTCCAGTGTTTCATACATATTGATGAAGTGTTTCATACATATTGATGAAGTGTTTCATACATATTGATAAAGTGTTTCATACATATTGATGAAGTGTTTCATACATATTGATAAAGTGTTTCATACATATTGATAAAGTGTTCATACATATTGATGAAGTGTTTCATACATATTGATAAAGTGTTTCATACATATTGATGAAGTGTTTCATACATATTGATAAAGTGTTCATACATATTGATAAAGTGTTTCATACATATTGATAAAGTGTTTCATACATATTGATAAAGTGTTTCATACATATTGATAAAGTGTTCATACATATTGATAAAGTGGTTCATACATATTGATAAAGTGGTTCATACATATTGATAAAGTGTTTCATACATATTGATAAAGTGTTCATACATATTGATAAAGTGGTTCATACATATTGATAAAGTGTTTCATACATATTGATAAAGTGTTTCATACTTATTGATAAAGTGTTTCATACATATTGATAAAGTGTTCATACATATTGATGAAGTGTTTCATACTTATTGATAAAGTGTTTCATACATATTGATAAAGTGGTTCATACTTATTGATAAAGTGTTTCATACATATTGATAAAGTGTTTCATACATATTGATAAAGTGTTTCATACATATTGATAAAGTGTTTCATACTTATTGATAAAGTGTTTCATACTTATTGATAAAGTGTTTCATACATATTGATGAAGTGTTTCATACATATTGATAAAGTGTTTCATACTTATTGATAAAGTGTTTCATACATATTGATAAAGTGTTTCATACTTATTGATAAAGTGTTTCATACATATTGATAAAGTGTTTCATACATATTGATAAAGTGTTTCATACTTATTGATAAAGTGTTTCATACATATTGATAAAGTGTTTCATACATATTGATAAAGTGTTCATACTTATTGATAAGTGGTTCATACATATTGATAAAGTGGTTCATACATATTGATAAAGTGTTTCATACATATTGATAAAGTGTTCATACATATTGATAAAGTGGTTCATACATATTGATAAAGTGTTTCATACATATTGATAAAGTGTTTCATACATATTGATAAAGTGGTTCATACATATTGATAAAGTGTTCATACATATTGATAAAGTGTTTCATACATATTGATAAGTGTTTCATACATATTGATAAAGTGTTTCATACATATTGATAAAGTGTTTCATACTTATTGATAAAGTGTTTCATACATATTGATAAAGTGTTTCATACATATTGATAAAGTGTTTCATACATATTGATAAAGTGTTCATACTTATTGATAAAGTGTTTCATACATATTGATAAAGTGTTCATACATATTGATAAAGTGTTTCATACATATTGATAAAGTGTTCATACATATTGATAAAGTGTTTCATACATATTGATAAAGTGTTCATACATATTGATAAAGTGTTTCATACATATTGATAAAGTGTTTCATACATATTGATAAAAGTGTTCATACATATTGATAAAGTGTTTCAATATTGATAAAGTGTTCATACATATTGATAAAGTGTTCATACATATTGATAAAGTGGTTCATACATATTGATAAAGTGGTTCATACATATTGATAAAGTGTTTCATACATATTGATAAAGTGTTTCATACATATTGATAAAGTGTTCATACATATTGATGAAGTGTTTCATACATATTGATAAAGTGTTTCATACTTATTGATAAAGTGTTTCATACATATTGATAAAGTGTTTCATACTTATTGATAAAGTGTTTCATACATATTGATAAAGTGTTTCATACATATTGATAAAGTGTTTCATACTTATTGATAAAGTGTTTCATACATATTGATAAAGTGTTTCATACATATTGATGAAGTGTTTCATACTTATTGATAAAGTGGTTCATACATATTGATAAAGTGTTTCATACATATTGATAAAGTGTTCATACATATTGATAAAGTGGTTCATACATATTGATAAAGTGTTTTAAAGTGTTTCATACATATTGATAAAGTGTTTCATACTTATTGATAAAGTGTTTCATACATATTGATAAAGTGTTCATACATATTGATGAAGTGTTTCATACTTATTGATGAAGTGTTTCATACATATTGATAAAGTGTTTCATACTTATTGATAAAGTGTTTCATACATATTGATAAAGTGTTCATACATATTGATAAAGTGTTCATACATATTGATAAAGTGGTTCATACATATTGATAAAGTGGTTCATACATATTGATAAAGTGGTTCATACATATTGATAAAGTGTTTCATACATATTGATAAAGTGGTTCATACATATTGATAAAGTGGTTCATACATATTGATAAAGTGTTTCATACTTATTGATAAAGTGTTTCATACTTATTGATAAAGCAGGGTATGTAAAGCAGCCTCTGCTCCAAGGAGATCATTACAGTAAAAAGTAAAAGTACATTTGGCAGATGTAAAGCATACATGTGTATGTTTTTAGTGTTAGTCCATTGTTATTTAATTTTTTTAATTAACAGCTCAGGAATGTTCAAGGAGCAACCTGTTAGTGCTTTCTGAAGATGTGTTGCACTGTGAATTTGCACTGTCAGTTCTGTTTTTGAATAAAGGGTTGGAAATTAATGCTTTTTTGATGTTTTTATCCGATTAATCGAAAAAATAATCAACCGATTAATCGATTATTAAAATAATCGTTAGTTGCAATTCGCCTTGCAAACAAATGCTTTGCTACCTGTTAGAGGCCAAATCCTTTCATGTAATGTATTTTACATGTCATTTATATTAGTTCACACAAACACTCCATCCATCTGGTCCTGGCCCCTCTGTCAAACCTTAGAGCCCATTGTGGCCCGCGAGTCAAAAGGTTTGCCCACCCCTGGTGTAGAGTGAGCTCTATAACAAAACGTTTGCCCACCCCTGATCTAGAGTGAGCTCTATAACAAAACGTTTGCCCACCCCTGGTGTAGAGTGAGCTCTATAACAAAACGTTTGCCCACCCCTGATCTAGAGTGAGCTCTATAACAAAACGTTTGCCCACCCCTGGTGTAGAGTGAGCTCTATAACAAAACGTTTGCCCACCCCTGGTCTAGAGTGAGCTCTATAACAAAACGTTTGCCCACCCCTGGTCTAGAGTGAGCTCTATAACAAAACGTTTGCCCACCCCTGGTGTAGAGTGAGCTCTATAACAAAACGTTTGCCCACCCCTGGTGTAGAGTGAGCTCTATAACAAAACGTTTGCCCACCCCTGGTGTAGAGTGAGCTCTATAACAAAACGTTTGCCCACCCCTGGTGTAGAGTGAGCTCTATAACAAAACGTTTGCCCACCCCTGGTCTAGAGTGAGCTCTATAACAAAACGTTTGCCCACCCCTGGTCTAGAGTGAGCTCTATAACAAAACGTTTGCCCACCCCTGGTCTAGAGTGAGCTCTATAACAAAACTGGCGACGAGGAAGAAACGTTCTCACGTTCGTGTTATTATTTTCGGTAAAAAGACGCGAAGAAAACGAGGAAGTAGCTAGTAAAGAGTGAAGCTAGCTAGCGTCCAACGGCGCGTCGGCGAATGAGGGGACGTTCGCCGCGGGAGAAAAAGGAATCTCCGCGAGTGTTGAGAGAAAAAGGGCAGTGAGTAAAAGTGAGACAATGGCACTGGTTGGAAATATAGGACCATTTGATGAATCGCTGGAACAATGGAGTTCTTACACGGAACGTTTTGAGTACTTTGTGTTAGCTAATGACATCAAAACAGATGTGATCGTGCCAACCTTTTTGACTGTCATCGGAGGAAAAACGTTCAATCTCCTGCGCAGCCTAGTAACACCTGAAAAGCCTGGTGACAGAGGTTATGGTGAAATAGTGGCTACTTTAAAAGCACATTACCACTGATCATTGCTGAGAGATTCAGATTCCACAAGAGAAATGAAGAGGAGGGAGAGTCAATCTCACAGTTTGTGGCTGTACTGAAACAGTTATCAGAACACTGAATTTGGACGTTCTCTAAATGACACTATACGGGATAGGTTAGTGTGTGGCATGCGCAGTGGGGCAATTCAGAAACGCCTTTTGACAGAGAGTAACTTAACATTGCAGAAAGCAATAGAAGTCAGTACTTCAATGGAAATGGCAAACAAAGATGCACAGCAGCTAAGTACATCAACCCAAGTGCATAAGGTGTCTACAGATCTCAGGTACGAAACGGTAGGTGGCAAACCATGCTATCGCTGTGGGAAACCAGGGCACCAAGCAGAGGAGTGTTGGTGCAAAGGCTTAGACTGCAGAAGTTGTGGCAAAAAGGGTCACATTGAGCATGTAAAAGCAAAAAGGGACAGTCAACCAAAAATACTGAACAAAGGAAAAGTGACTTCAGGAAGTACAAAAAGAAAGTGCACAAACTGGAATACACAGAGGAAGACCAAAGTGACACCCCATCTGAAGGGGAAGCGTCTGTGCATGTTTTGTCTTTTTCAGATGAAAAGCATGGATACTGGGTGACACCGCTACTGGATGGAAAGGCAGTACGGATGCAAGTGGACACAGGAGCAGCTGTGTCCTTGGTGTCTGAGGTTGTATACAAGGAGAAACTAAGTCACCTCACACCACAGCCAACGAAGATCACGCTGAAAGCGTACACAGGTGAGCCTGTACCGGTGAGAGGAATCGTGACTGTAACAGTGAAGCTCAACGGACAGAAGGTAAAGCTACCACTCTACATTGTGAAGGGCAGTCACCCAGCGTTGTTAGGACGCACGTGGCTGGGAAAGATCAAATTAAACTGGCAGGAAATCCATATGATGGCAAAAGTTGAGGACATAAACCTACAAGGAATATTGAGGAAACATGCTGAAGTGTTCAAGGGAGAACTTGGTAGTATGAAGGACATTACAGTTAAATTGACTGTGAAACCAAACAGCAAGCCCAAATGCTTCAAAGCCAGGCCTGTCCCATACGCCATAAAACCAAAGGTTGAAGCTGAACTGGACAAACTAGTCAAGAGTGAAGTACTAGAACCAGTAAGTGTTAGTGAATGGGCTACACCAGTTGTTCCAGTCCTGAAGAAAGACAAATCCATCAGACTTTGTGGCGACTTCAAAGTCACTGTGAACCCGGTCTTGACAGCTGAACAATATCCATTGCCCCTCATTGACGATCTGTTTGCTGGTTTAGCTGGAGGACAGAAATTCAGTAAGATAGACTTATGTCAGGCTTATCTTCAGATGCATGTTGACGAAGACTCACAAGAACTGTTGACCATAGTGACTCACAAAGGACTGTTCAGGTACAAGAGGCTTCCCTTTGGGATCACCTCACCTTGTTCCAGAGCTATGGACCAGATACTGAGTGGGCTCACCTAGGGCTGAACGATTAATTGCATTTACGATAATATCGCGATATGATAAAACGAGATTTTCTAACCGCAACGTGCGCGATTACAACGTCATCACGTGACGCGAGCGAAAGAGCGGAGAACTCGGCTGCATCAACTTTTCAAGCGGCCCTTTAACCTGTTGCGCAATGGCCTCTGGCTCGACGGAGCCGTCAGAAACTGACACGGCTGAGACTTTAGTCTCGAGGAGGAACGGCACGTCGGTGGTGTGGAACTATTTTGGTTTCAAAAAAGAAGATGCTGCGCAGCGTCAGGTGATGAGCAGAGCATCGTGCTCCTGTTGCTACTTCACGGGGTAACACTACAAACTTGTTCCAGCACAAAAAAATACCACAAATCAACGTATGACAGCTGTATGGCCAACATGCCGAGCACCAGTGCGCCAGACAAGCCAAATACCTCAAGACAGGGATCACTGACCGAAATGTTTGAAAGCGTCACTCCGTATGAACGTAATTAAAAACGACACGGGGAAATCACTCGGGCAATAACCGAGTTCATAGCCAAAGATATGATGCCTCTCAGCACGGTGACCAGGCCTGGGTTCATGGCATTGATCAACGGTACAGGATACCCTCCCGTACATATTGCAGTCAGACTGCCATACCGGAGCTGGACAAAAAGTGCAAAGAGAAAGTCGCCACGGAGCTTAAAACGGTGGACTGTTCTGCTACCGCTACTGATCTGTGGTCAAGCCGCACAGCTGAGCCTGACCAGAGTCTGACGTCTTTTTACGTCTTTTTAGCACAGGAGGGAATATTGTGACGAGCTCGCTCATCCTTGAAGCCAGCAAAAGTCAATATGCTGGTTTTCTTAGCAAAACATCTGTGAGCCCCTGAGAACCAAACTGTTGGATCATTATGGTGGCAGTGCCGTACTCATAGTGAACTTTAGTCTGTGTGCTGTGTTATTGTTGTGGACGTCAGATAAGTGAGCTTGATCTATATTATAATATTCAAATTGTTTTTTTATTGTCTAATTTAAAAGTGCATTTCTCCGTTTTTTTATTTATAACTTTATTTACTTTGATTTTACAAAATATTTTCAAAGTAGTAGAGGCAAATTCTGTTTCAGCTGTGTGAAATGTTACTGAGCAGTAAGATACATATCATTTTAAATGTTGCACAGCGTTTACAAAGTGCATGCCTTTGTTTAAATTACTTAAATGCACAGTGGCAAAGCCACAGATGTTTCTGTAATGAACAGTTCAATAAAAATGTCATTTATTTCAAGTTTCATCTTTTTATTTAATTCTAACAAATAGGCCCAGCCAATGGGAAAGAACATTTTGCACTAAATGTATCTAATATTGTGTTGGTCATATTTAAATCATTCATTATGTTTTGTTGGGGAAAAGAGAGGATAAAATTAAAAAAATAAAAATTTGTATATTAAATCGCAATTGCAATATTGGGGGGGAAAAAATCGCAATTACATTATTTTCCCAAATCGTTCAGCCCTAGGCTCACCGGTGTCCAGTGTTACCTCGATGACCTTCTCATCACAGGTAAAGACGAACAGGAGCACCTGAGAAACCTTGACGCCCTACAGAGACTGGAGGAGTACGGACTGCGGGTTTTTCCAGTCTTCAGTTGAGTACCTGGGCCACATTATCGACGGTGCTGGGCTGCACAAGGCACCATCTAAGGTAAAGGCTGTTGAGGAAGCTCCATCCCCACAAAATGTGAGTCAGCTGCGATCGTTCTTGGGACTACTGACGTACTACGCAAAGTTTGTGCCGAACCTATCAAACATACTGAAACCACTGTATGAACCTTTGAACAAAACCATACAGTGGGAGTGGTCAGACAGATGTGAGGAAGCTTTTAAGGAAGCTAAAAGAGCCTTAGTCCATTCAGAAGCCCTCACCCACTTCAACCCCGACTTGCCATTACAGTTAGCGTGTGACGCATCGCCTTATGGTGTTGGTGCTGTGATCTCACACATAGTGCCATCAGGTGAAGAAAGGGCAATTGCTTTCGCATCCCGGACTTTGAGCAAAGCAGAGAGCAATTATGCACAGATAGAGCGTGAAGCACTCTATAATCTTCGGAGTAAAGAAATTCCATCAGTTTCTGTTCGGAAAAACGATTCACGCTGCTAACAGACCATAGACCACTCACCTCCATCTTTGGTCCCCACACTGGAATTCCATCGCTCGCAGCCAGCCGCATGCAGCGATGGGCATTACTGTCTGCTCATCAGTATGACATCAAGTACAGAAGAGCTGAGCAGCACCGGCATGCAGACCCTTACCTGTCGCGCACAGGAAGCACTCCGAGGCTAAAATCTTCTACTTCAAGGAAGTGAGCAACGCCCCAGTTACCTCAGCCCATGAAGAGAGCTGTCAGACAGCCTAAAGCCTTACCTGGTGAGGAGGAACGAGCTCACAGTTCAGGCTGGATGCTTGTTATGGGGTTTTCGAGTCATCATTCTGCCGCCACTGAGGAAGCAGGTACTTGAGGAACTCCATTCAGGGCACTGTGGCATGGTGCGAATGAAAGAGATGGCGCGCAGCTACTTTTGGTGGCCAGGCTTAGACGCAGCTATCGAAGACAAGGCCAAGTCATGTTCTGCATGTCAAAAGACGAGAAACATGCCTCAGCTAGCGCCACTGCACCCATGGGACTTTCCAGAAGAGCCTTGGCAGAGAGTCCACATAGACTTTGCAGGTCCACTGGAGGATCGCATGTTCTTAGTCGTAGTTGACGCACACAGCAAATGGCCAGAGGTCGCCATAATGAAGAGCACTTCATCAGAGAGAACCATCGAAGAGCTACGGTCCATCTTCAGTCGCTTTGGATTGCCCACGCAACTCGCTAGTGATAACGGGCCGCAACTGGTGTCTGAAGAGTTCCAGTCATTCATGGAAGCAAACGGAATCCAGCACATCGAGTCAGCTCCCTATCGTCCCGGAAAGATGTGTGCAGACGATGAAGCAAGCTCTAAAATCATCCCAAGGAAACGGATCGCTCAACGAGCGCCTAAGCGCCTTCCTGTTGACCTACAGAAACACCCCCCATGCTACAACCAAAGTGGCCCCCGCGTCAGCCGTGATGAAAAGACCGTTGCTCACACGACTCGACCTTCTGAGACCACTGAAGACTAAGCAGGTCGTACAGACACAACAAAGAGCACAGCTGGAGAGACGGAGAACAGCAAAAGACAGAAGCTTCAGAGCTGGAGAGAGAGTTCTGCTCGGTACTACTGTAAAGGTCCAAAGTGGATACGAGCAACAGCTGTCGCACAAACAGGCCCTGTGTCCTACACAGTTCTGACACCAGAGAACATCATCTGGAGGAGACACGTGGATCAACTGTTGCCAGGAACCAACCTCAGTGAGGACTCAGGTCAAATGGCAAACCCAGAACAGCTATTGGAGCCATTCCATGGTTTTGAGCCATCATCACTGCAGCAACCTGAGAACATGGAAGGGGTTCCCTACTCACCTGAACCAGTGGGTGTGCCTCCTCAGGGTACTGATGCACCCCGTCTGGGCATACCCCATCACCACTCAGACCCAGAGACAGTGGAACTGTAGACTTGTCAGTAGGTCGTCATTACCCCACAAGAGAACGACGACCCTGACAGGCTGAACCTGTAGTCTAGAGGCTAACCTCCAACACTGGGGCAGAATACACCCCAGGGTTAAGTCTGGGAATTGAGGCAGTCTACCCTCTTTCCCTAGTTCAGAAAAGGGTATTGTGTTAATTTGTTAAATGTTATTTCGTAACATTGTTTAAGTAAAAGGGGGCTGTTGTATTAAGATAAGAAAGTTTCTTCAAGGTTTAATACTGTCACAAAGAATAATCAATACAGTGAATATTACTTTTACTTGTGGAGATTTAAAAGTAAAGGGGGAGGAATGTTGTGTATTGTTATTCAATTGTGTTTGATCCCTCGGGGCCTCCGTAGTGCCCCACTGTTACCCCACTGTTACCCGTAGAATGCTGGGGATTCTGTCCGGTGAAAGATGCAGTAAAGGAATGTTATTTGAAACCACCGTGCCATGTCATATTATTATTACTCTATAACAATTACCACACAGTATTACTGCACTGCACAGAGCATGCTGGGTAAATAAAGACTGACAGGAAGTGTCTAATATTAGGTCATATCACATATCTGTCATGAGGTTTATAGGGAGCCTGTCCTGTGGCATGCAGCGCATGCGCAGTGGTCTCGCCGCACATGACGCGCGACAAAGCGGGTGAAAAAGGGAAGAATCACTCCGAACAAGCGGGGCCCGGTCACGTGTGCGCGCGCCGACCTAAAGACGACACGTGAGGCAGCGAGGAGGAAGTATTGCATCACACATGTTCCCTGCGGAGCGAGGGGGGGCCGCCAAAACACGTTCACAGCCCGGAAGTGTGGCGGGAGTCTGGTTCAGTCGGTCCCTCCATCCATGTGTGTGCTCATGCTCCTATTTAACACGACAGCTGCGTGTTATTAACGCGTAAAGAGTCCGCGTCACGTGGTGTGTCATTATTATGTATCTACTAGCTGTGAGGACCAGGGAGAACCCCTGAACCTGAATGGCAGCGGCACCCTGACTATGAATACAGCAATACGGGGAACAGAACCAGTACCGAGGTCTTCTGGACGTTCCCCCGCTGGGTGATGGACTTGCTGTGCCGCTCGTTCGCTACTTTCATCCGCTGCACCGCCGACATGTTTCAGGGTTCAGCGCGGGTCCGGGACCGGGAGGACGGGGACCGGGAGGACCGGGAGGACCGGGAGGAGCAGAGGGAGGAGGCGCGCCGGTCCCGCTGCTTGTTTCCGTCGGTCCGAATGAGATGCTAACCGTTAGCTAGCTGCTAGCCGAACGAGCTAACCGTGGTGCGACTCCCCTCGTCACGTGACACGGGACATTCTGCCCTCTAGTGGCGGGAAAACATGATATACACATATAAATACATGTATGTACATATGTATACTATAAATGAGCAGTGGTGTATAAAGTACCCAAAAGCCGTAAAAGTAAAGATATCTTACTGGAAAATGACTCCAGTAAAAGTAAAAGTCACCTATTAAAATACTACTTGAGTAAAAGTCTTAAAGTATCTGATATTTTCTGTACTTAAGTATCAAAAGTATTTTTCTGATATAAAATGTACTTAAGTATTGAAAGTAAAAGTACAAGTACATGCTTTTAATAAAAAAGCAAAGGGTCAGAATTTTGAGAATTATGAAGTTTATTCTTTTAAGTGCTGTGGCCACCATGACCAAGGACCAGGAGTTGTGTTGATAAAATAACTGGGTTGGCTGGGATCCATCCATATATATTATGTTCAACATAATATATTGTACCTAAGTATACTTTTGCATCTACTATGAACTTATCATCATAATTCTCCAAAAAGCAATATGACACTAAGGACTTGTAACAGTGTGGTTATAAGTATGCTCATTCCGCCCGCCGTGGGTCTCTTGGTACCGGTCTGTGGGTCTCTTGGTACCGGTCCGTGGGTCTCTTGGTACCGGTCTGTGGGTCTCTTGGTACCGGGCCGTGGGTCTCTTGGTACCGGGCCGTGGGGCCCTTGGTACCGGACTGTGGGGCCCTTGGTACCGGGCCGTGGGTCTCTTGGTACCGGGCCGTGGGTCTCTTGGTACCGGGCCGTGGGTCTCTTGGTACCGGGCCGTGGGGCCCTTGGTACCGGACTGTGGGGCCCTTGGTACCGGGCTGTGGGGCCCTTGGTACCGGGCTGTGGGTCTCTTGGTACCGGGCTGTGGGTCTCTTGGTACCGGGCCGTGGGGCCCTTGGTACCGGGCCGTGGGTCTCTTGGTACCGGGCCGTGGGTCCCTTAGTACCGGTCCGCACAGAAAGAATGAATGAAAAATTAAAATTAAATTAAAAAAATCAAGGCCGGAAAGATGTTTTATTGTGAAAAATGACCGCATACATCCGTCTGTGGTAACCTCAGATGTCAAGAGGTTCCGTTACTCTAAAAATGAAACTTAAAAGTCTGTTTAACTTTGTGCAGCGGGTTATAAGTTAAGCAGTAGACTGGACTAAAGGTTTAGTTAGCAGTAGACTGGACTAAAGGTTTAGTTAGCAGTAGACTGGACTAAAGGTTTAGTTAGCAGTAGACTGGACTAAAGGTTTAGTTAGCAGTAGACTGGACTAAAGGTTTAGCTAGGAGTAGACTGGACTAAAGGTTTAGTTAGCAGTATACTGGACTAAAGGTTTAGCTAGGAGTAGACTGGACTAAAGGTTTAGTTAGCAGTAGACTGGACTAAAGGTTTAGTTAGCAGTAGACTGGACTAAAGGTTTAGTTAGCAGTAGACTGGACTAAAGGTTTAGCTAGGAGTAGACTGGACTAAAGGTTTAGCTAGGAGTAGACTGGACTAAAGGTTTAGCTAGGAGTAGACTGGACTAAAGGTTTAGTTAGCAGTAGACTGGACTACAGGTTTAGTTAGCAGTAGACTGGACTAAAGGTTTAGTTAGCAGTAGACTGGACTAAAGGTTTAGTTAGCAGTAGACTGGACTAAAGGTTTAGCTAGGAGTAGACTGGACTAAAGGTTTAGTTAGGAGTAGACTGGACTAAAGGTTTAGTTAGCAGTAGACTGGACTAAAGGTTTAGTTAGCAATAGACTGGACTAAAGGTTTAGTTAGCAGTAGACTGGACTAAAGGTTTAGTTAGGAGTAGACTGGACTAAAGGTTTAGTTAGCAGTAGACTGGACTAAAGGTTTAGCTAGGAGTAGACTGGACTAAAGGTTTAGTTAGCAGTAGACTGGACTAAAGGTTTAGCTAGGAGTAGACGGGACTAAAGGTTTAGTTAGCAGTAGACTGGACTAAAGGTTTAGTTAGGAGTAGACTGGACTAAAGGTTTAAGTTAAGCAGTAGACTGGACTAAAGGTTTAGTTAGCAGTAGACTGGACTAAAGGTTTAGTTAGGAGTAGACTGGACTAAAGGTTTAAGTTAAGCAGTAGAGTCAGTAGACTGGACTAAAGGTTTAGTTAGCAGTAGACTGGACTAAAGGTTTAAGTTAAGCAGTAGACTGGACTAAAGGTTTAAGTTAGCAGTAGACTGGACTAAAGGTTTAGTTAGTAGTAGACTGGACTAAAGGTTTAAGTTAAGCAGTAGAGTCAGTAGACTGGACTAAAGGTTTAGTTAGCAGTAGACTGGACTAAAGGTTTAAGTTAAGCAGTAGACTGGACTAAAGGTTTAAGTTAGCAGTAGACTGGACTAAAGGTTTAGTTAGTAGTAGACTGGACTAAAGGTTTAAGTTAAGCAGTAGACTGGACTAAAGGTTTAGTTAGCAGTAGACTGGACTAAAGGTTTAGTTAGGAGTAGACTGGACTAAAGGTTTAGTTAGCAGTAGACTGGACTAAAGGTTTAGTTAGGAGTAGACTGGACTAAAGGTTTAAGTTAAGCAGTAGACTGGACTAAAGGTTTAGTTAGCAGTAGACTGGACTAAAGGTTTAGTTAGGAGTAGACTGGACTAAAGGTTTAAGTTAAGCAGTAGAGTCAGTAGACTGGACTAAAGGTTTAAGTTAAGCAGTAGACTGGACTAAAGGTTTAGTTAGCAGTAGACTGGACTAAAGGTTTAGTTAGCAGTAGACTGGACTAAAGGTTTAGTTAGCAGTAGACTGGACTAAAGGTTTAGTTAGGAGTAGACTGGACTAAAGGTTTAAGTTAAGCAGTAGACTGGACTAAAGGTTTAGTTAGCAGTAGACTGGACTAAAGGTTTAGTTAGGAGTAGACTGGACTAAAGGTTTAAGTTAAGCAGTAGAGTCAGTAGACTGGACTAAAGGTTTAGTTAGCAGTAGACTGGACTAAAGGTTTAAGTTAAGCAGTAGACTGGACTAAAGGTTTAAGTTAGCAGTAGACTGGACTAAAGGTTTAGTTAGTAGTAGACTGGACTAAAGGTTTAAGTTAAGCAGTAGACTGGACTAAAGGTTTAGTTAGGAGTAGACTGGACTAAAGGTTTAGTTAGCAGTAGACTGGACTAAAGGTTTAAGTTAAGCAGTAGACTGGACTAAAGGTTTAGTTAGCAGTAGACTGGACTAAAGGTTTAGTTAGCAGTAGACTGGACTAAAGGTTTAAGTTAAGGAGTAGACTGGACTAAATGTTTAAGTTAGCAGTAGACTGGACTAAAGGTTTAAGTTAAGCAGTAGACTGGACTAAAGGTTTAAGTTAAGCAGTAGACTGGACTAAAGGTTTAAGTTAGCAGTAGACTGGACTAAAGGTTTAAGTTAAGCAGTAGACTGGACTAAAGGTTTAGTTAGCAGTAGACTGGACTAAAGGTTTAAGTTAAGCAGTAGACTGGACTAAAGGTTTAGTTAGCAGTAGACTGGACTAAAGGTTTAGTTAGCAGTAGACTGGACTAAATGTTTAAGTTAGCAGTAGACTGGACTAAAGGTTTAAGTTAGCAGTAGACTGGACTAAAGGTTTAGTTAGGAGTAGACTGGACTAAAGGTTTAGTTAGCAGTAGACTGGACTAAAGGTTTAAGTTAAGCAGTAGACTGGACTAAAGGTTTAGTTAGCAGTAGACTGGACTAAAGGTTTAGTTAGCAGTAGACTGGACTAAAGGTTTAAGTTAAGGAGTAGACTGGACTAAATGTTTAAGTTAGCAGTAGACTGGACTAAAGGTTTAAGTTAAGCAGTAGACTGGACTAAAGGTTTAAGTTAAGCAGTAGACTGGACTAAAGGTTTAAGTTAGCAGTAGACTGGACTAAAGGTTTAAGTTAAGCAGTAGACTGGACTAAAGGTTTAGTTAGCAGTAGACTGGACTAAAGGTTTAAGTTAAGCAGTAGACTGGACTAAAGGTTTAAGTTAAGCAGTAGACTGGACTAAAGGTTTAAGTTAGCAGTAGACTGGACTAAAGGTTTAAGTTAAGCAGTAGACTGGACTAAAGGTTTAGTTAGCAGTAGACTGGACTAAAGGTTTAAGTTAAGCAGTAGACTGGACTAAAGGTTTAGTTAGCAGTAGACTGGACTAAAGGTTTAGTTAGCAGTAGACTGGACTAAATGTTTAAGTTAGCAGTAGACTGGACTAAAGGTTTAAGTTAGCAGTAGACTGGACTAAAGGTTTAAGTTAGCAGTAGACTGGACTAAAGGTTTAAGTTAAGCAGTAGACTGGACTAAAGGTTTAAGTTAGCAGTAGACTGGACTAAAGGTTTAAGTTAAGCAGTAGACTGGACTAAAGGTTTAGTTAGCAGTAGACTGGACTAAAGGTTTAAGTTAAGCAGTAGACTGGACTAAAGGTTTAGTTAGCAGTAGACTGGACTAAAGGTTTAGTTAGCAGTAGACTGGACTAAATGTTTAAGTTAGCAGTAGACTGGACTAAAGGTTTAAGTTAAGCAGTAGACTGGACTAAAGGTTTAAGTTAAGCAGTAGACTGGACTAAAGGTTTAAGTTAGCAGTAGACTGGACTAAAGGTTTAAGTTAAGCAGTAGACTGGACTAAAGGTTTAGTTAGCAGTAGACTGGACTAAAGGTTTAAGTTAAGCAGTAGACTGGACTAAAGGTTTAGTTAGCAGTAGACTGGACTAAAGGTTTAAGTTAAGCAGTAGACTGGACTAAAGGTTTAGTTAGCAGTAGACTGGACTAAAGGTTTAGTTAGCAGTAGACTGGACTAAATGTTTAAGTTAAGCAGTAGACTGGACTAAAGGTTT
Organism: Myoxocephalus aenaeus; assembly: GCA_038501785.1. Lineage (NCBI taxonomy): Eukaryota > Metazoa > Chordata > Actinopteri > Perciformes > Cottidae > Myoxocephalus > Myoxocephalus aenaeus. The sequence goes on along the minus strand of JBAMJR010000145.1, from coordinate 21,857 downwards.
AGTTAGGAGTAGACTGGACTAAAGGTTTAGTTAGGAGTAGACTGGACTAAAGGTTTAGTTAGGAGTAGACTGGACTAAAGGTTTAGTTAGCAGTAGACTGGACTAAAGGTTTAATTAGGAGTAGACTGGACTAAAGGTTTAGTTAGCAGTAGACTGGACTAAAGGTTTAGTTAGGAGTAGACTGGACTAAAGGTTTAGTTAGCAGTAGACTGGACTAAAGGTTTAGTTAGGAGTAGACTGGACTAAAGGTTTAGTTAGGAGTAGACTGGACTAAAGGTTTAATTAGGAGTAGCCTGGACTAAAGGTTTAAGTTAGCAGTAGCCTGGACTAAAGGTTTAAGTTAGCAGTAGACTGGACTAAAGGTTTAGTTAGGAGTAGACTGGACTAAAGGTTTAAGTTAGCAGTAGACTGGACTAAAGGTTTAGTTAGTAGTAGAGTCAGTAGACTGGACTAAAGGTTTAGTTAGCAGTAGAGTCAGTAGACTGGACTAAAGGTTTAGTTAGCAGTAGAGTCAGTAGACTGGACTAAAGGTTTAGTTAGCAGTAGAGTCAGTAGACTGGACTAAAGGTTTAGTTAGCAGTAGAGTCAGTAGACTGGACTAAAGGTTTAGTTAGCAGTAGAGTCAGTAGACTGGACTAAAGGTTTAGTTAGCAGTAGAGTCAGTAGACTGGACTAAAGGTTTAGTTAGCAGTAGAGTCAGTAGACTGGACTAAAGGTTTAGTTAGCAGTAGAGTCAGTAGACTGGACTAAAGGTTTAGTTAGCAGTAGAGTCAGTAGACTGGACTAAAGGTTTAGTTAGCAGTAGAGTCAGTAGACTGGACTAAAGGTTTAAGTTAAGGAGTAGAGTCAGTAGACTGGACTAAAGGTTTAGTTAGGAGTAGAGTCAGTAGACTGGACTAAAGGTTTAGTTAGCAGTAGAGTCAGTAGACTGGACTAAAGGTTTAAGTTAAGCAGTAGACTGGACTAAAGGTTTAGTTAGCAGTAGACTGGACTAAAGGTTTAAGTTAAGCAGTAGACTGGACTAAAGGTTTAGTTAGCAGTAGACTGGACTAAAGGTTTAGTTAGCAGTAGACTGGACTAAAGGTTTAAGTTAAGCAGTAGACTGGACTAAAGGTTTAAGTTAAGCAGTAGACTGGACTAAAGGTTTAGTTAGGAGTAGACTGGACTAAAGGTTTAGTTAGTAGTAGACTGGACTAAAGGTTTAGTTAGCAGTAGACTGGACTAAAGGTTTAAGTTAAGCAGTAGACTGGACTAAAGGTTTAGTTAGGAGTAGACTGGACTAAAGGTTTAGTTAGGAGTAGACTGGACTAAAGGTTTAGTTAGGAGTAGACTGGACTAAAGGTTTAGTTAGCAGTAGACTGGACTAAAGGTTTAATTAGGAGTAGACTTGACTAAAGGTTTAGTTAGCAGTAGACTGGACTAAAGCTTTAGTTAGGAGTAGACTGGACTAAAGGTTTAGTTAGCAGTAGACTGGACTAAAGGTTTAGTTAGGAGTAGACTGGACTAAAGGTTTAGTTAGTAGTAGACTGGACTAAAGGTTTAGTTAGGAGTAGACTGGACTAAAGGTTTAGTTAGTAGTAGACTGGACTAAAGGTTTAATTAGGAGTAGCCTGGACTAAAGGTTTAAGTTAGCAGTAGCCTGGACTAAAGGTTTAAGTTAGCAGTAGACTGGACTAAAGGTTTAGTTAGGAGTAGACTGGACTAAAGGTTTAAGTTAGCAGTAGACTGGACTAAAGGTTTAGTTAGTAGTAGAGTCAGTAGACTGGACTAAAGGTTTAGTTAGCAGTAGAGTCAGTAGACTGGACTAAAGGTTTAGTTAGCAGTAGAGTCAGTAGACTGGACTAAAGGTTTAGTTAGCAGTAGAGTCAGTAGACTGGACTAAAGGTTTAGTTAGCAGTAGAGTCAGTAGACTGGACTAAAGGTTTAGTTAGCAGTAGAGTCAGTAGACTGGACTAAAGGTTTAGTTAGCAGTAGAGTCAGTAGACTGGACTAAAGGTTTAGTTAGCAGTAGAGTCAGTAGACTGGACTAAAGGTTTAGTTAGCAGTAGAGTCAGTAGACTGGACTAAAGGTTTAGTTAGCAGTAGAGTCAGTAGACTGGACTAAAGGTTTAGTTAGGAGTAGACTGGACTAAAGGTTTAAGTTAAGCAGTAGACTGGACTAAAGGTTTAGTTAGCAGTAGAGTCAGTAGACTGGACTAAAGGTTTAGTTAGCAGTAGAGTCAGTAGACTGGACTAAAGGTTTAGTTAGCAGTAGAGTCAGTAGACTGGACTAAAGGTTTAGTTAGCAGTAGAGTCAGTAGACTGGACTAAAGGTTTAGTTAGCAGTAGAGTCAGTAGACTGGACTAAAGGTTTAGTTAGCAGTAGAGTCAGTAGACTGGACTAAAGGTTTAGTTAGCAGTAGAGTCAGTAGACTGGACTAAAGGTTTAGTTAGCAGTAGAGTCAGTAGACTGGACTAAAGGTTTAGTTAGCAGTAGAGTCAGTAGACTGGACTAAAGGTTTAGTTAGCAGTAGAGTCAGTAGACTGGACTAAAGGTTTAGTTAGGAGTAGACTGGACTAAAGGTTTAAGTTAAGCAGTAGACTGGACTAAAGGTTTAGTTAGCAGTAGAGTCAGTAGACTGGACTAAAGGTTTAGTTAGCAGTAGAGTCAGTAGACTGGACTAAAGGTTTAGTTAGCAGTAGAGTCAGTAGACTGGACTAAAGGTTTAGTTAGCAGTAGAGTCAGTAGACTGGACTAAAGGTTTAGTTAGCAGTAGAGTCAGTAGACTGGACTAAAGGTTTAGTTAGCAGTAGAGTCAGTAGACTGGACTAAAGGTTTAGTTAGCAGTAGAGTCAGTAGACTGGACTAAAGGTTTAGTTAGCAGTAGAGTCAGTAGACTGGACTAAAGGTTTAGTTAGCAGTAGAGTCAGTAGACTGGACATAAAGGTTTAGTTAGGAGTAGAGTCAGTAGACTGGACTAAAGGTTTAGTTAGCAGTAGAGTCAGTAGACTGGACTAAAGGTTTAGTTAGGAGTAGAGTCAGTAGACTGGACTAAAGGTTTAGTTAGCAGTAGAGTCAGTAGACTGGACTAAAGGTTTAGTTAGGAGTAGAGTCAGTAGACTGGACTAAAGGTTTAGTTAGCAGTAGAGTCAGTAGACTGGACTAAAGGTTTAGTTAGCAGTAGAGTCAGTAGACTGGACTAAAGGTTTAGTTAGCAGTAGAGTCAGTAGACTGGACTAAAGGTTTAGTTAGCAGTAGAGTCAGTAGACTGGACTAAAGGTTTAAGTTAAGCAGTAGACTGGACTAAAGGTTTAGTTAGCAGTAGAGTCAGTAGACTGGACTAAAGGTTTAAGTTAAGGACTAGAGTCAGTAGACTGGACTAAAGGTTTAGTTAGGAGTAGAGTCAGTAGACTGGACTAAAGGTTTAGTTAGCAGTAGAGTCAGTAGACTGGACTAAAGGTTTAGTTAGCAGTAGAGTCAGTAGACTGGACATAAAGGTTTAGTTAGCAGTAGAGTCAGTAGACTGGACTAAAGGTTTAGTTAGGAGTAGACTGGACATAAAGAACACACGTCAGGTGTCGTTGTCTCCCGTCTCCCCGAGGTCGGACCCGGTCCATAAAGTCTTGTCTTCAGGTAACCGGTCCGTGGTCATAAAGGTTTGTGACGCTGGACTAGAGGATGTAGAGGCTAATCAGAATAATGTGATTCTCTAAACCTGCTTGGTGGAGTCTGTTCTGTGTTTTTTCTTTCTAAAGATAGATGTGATTTTGTAGCGAGTAACGAAGGTTTCAGGAGAAATGTATCGGAGTAAAAGTATCAGTTTTCTTTGCAAAATGTAGTGAAGTAAAAGTAAAAGTAAACAGAAATATAAATAGTAAAGTACAGATATCCCCAAAAACTACTTAAGTACAGTAACAAAGTATTTCTACTTTGTCACTATACACCACTGTAAATGTGTATATATATATATATATATATATATATATATATATATATATATATATATATATATATATATATATATATATATATATATATATATATATATATATGGTACATAATACCATAGAGATATGCTGCTTTTAGTACATATATGTATGTATTTATTTATATATATATATATATATATATATATATATATATATATATATATATATATATATATACACATGTGTATGTATATATAAATAAATATATGCATTTATATACATACATATGTATGTATATAAATGCATTTGTATGTATACCCTGAGACCCAGGGAAAGAAATATGTTGAATGTATATATATTTTTTTTTATAAATTAAGTGTTGGGGTGATAAAAAACACGTTGCAAAGATGAGTGTATTTGAAGCATTACTTTATTACAATGTTATAACGTGCACTGTAGTGTACAACAGGTCACCGTGCTGCTGGAGTTCTGCTGCGGCTGCATCTCTTCCAACACAGCATGAACCTCAGAGAAATACAAAGCACGCTCTATAGTTTAGTGCAGTTAGCATGTTATGAAAAGGTGTGAATCTCCTCAATGCTGTGCTCCTGGCACGCAGCTCTCTACTAGTAGAAATAAACACAGCTACAAAGTCCAGACCTGCACTACAGTGTACATTCATACATTAGTTGTTTTTCCTGTGACAATAAATAAGCTCAGCTCTGAAAACTCCCTCCCTTATGTAGTATCTTGACTTCCGGTTCAAGGAAGTGTCGCTGTTAGATGATGTCATCCAGGTCACGGTTCAGAGAAATAATAATAAAAGATGGACGCGAACTGCGCCATATATGGTCACACGAGTACCGAGTGTTTACTTAGACAATTAAATGTCAGTACACACACATAAATACTACATGGTGTCAGAATAGCTTGTTTCTCATCGAACCTGACGACGGAAGATGGAGAACGCAGGCGTCCCCACGCCACGGATGGATTGGGATTCATCTAACCTGCCCGACGCATGGAGAAAGTTTCGCCAACATGTGGAGCTAATGTTCTCCGGCCCGCTAAGCGCTAAAGAGGAGGAAGGAAAGAGCAGTTATCTACTCCTGTGGATCGGCGAGAAAGGCAGAGATGTATATAATACATGGACCCTCACGGCAGATGAGAGAAAGGTACTCCAAACGTACTATGGGAAGTTTGAAGCATATGTAACGCCCAAAGCTAACCCCATTTTCGCGCGATATAAATTCCATGAAAAGATACAAACGGACGGTGAAAGTTTCGACCAGTTTGTGACTGAGCTAAAGCTGCTAGTCAAGGATTGCAATTACCCTAACGCTGATGAAATGATTAGGGACCGAATCGTTTTCGCTACAAACTCTCCAAGAGTCCGGGAGAAGCTACTATGTCATGGTCCGGATCTAACGCTCGAGAAAGCGATTGACATTGCGCGCTCACACGAGCTATCACAGCAGCAGCTAAAGACAATGGGTTTCCCCGCTGCTAACACAGCCAGCCAGTCTGTCCATGCAGTTAGCAGAAGGCCGTTTAGTTCCGAACAAAGATACGGACGGAAGTATACTGGCGGCAACGACAGCAACAGTGTCACGCACGGCAAGGAGTGTGGAGCATGCGGAAGAGAACACGGTCGCACGGAGGATTGTCCCGCGAAAGGACGTCAGTGTAACAAGTGCAAGAAGCCCAACCACTTTGCTAATATGTGTAGGATGAAAACACAGTATCAGCCAACAAAGTACAAGCCCAAGAAAGTGCATGCTGTTACAGAAAGCACGGAACAGGTACCAGTGGATCTGTTCATTGACACTATTATAAAGAAAAACGAAAATACAGCAAGGGAACAGGCATTTGCAGAGGTGGAAATAGGTAAAGCAAGGCACAAGCTAAAGCTCAAGATCGATACAGGTGCTCAGGCTAATGTGATACCAGTAAACATATTTCACAAAATATTAGGAAGTATCACATTAGGTCCATCAGACAGCAATATCTCAGGATATGGTGGACAGAGACTTGAGGTAAAAGGAACTTGCAAGTTAGCATGCAGATACAGGCAGAAAACAGCCATGTTAGATTTTGACATAGTGTATGCAGAAAATGCTCCACCTGTATTGGGCCTACGTGCATGTCTAGATTTAAACATGATCAAGCTAGTGCACATGGTTGACGCACAACCAAAAACACACACCAGCATCACCGAAGAGTTTGCTGACGTATTTAAAGGCATTGGACTATTCCCTGGAGAATGCACCTTTCACCTTAAACCCTCAGCAACACCGGTGGTCTGCCCACCACGCCGCATCCCATATGCCCTACGCAACCGACTCAAAGATGAGCTTGATGAAATGGAAAAAACAGACATAATCCAAAAGGTCACAGAGCCGACTGAGTGGGTAAATGCTCTAGTGGCAGTGGAAAAACCTAAAACAGGAAAGCTTAGGGTGTGTTTAGATCCCCGCGCCCTAAACAAAGCTATCCAGAGACCCCACTATCCACTTCCCACTCTAGATGATGTCACACCAAGACTAGCTGGAGCACAGTACTTCAGTGTACTAGACGCTAGATCTGGATACTGGACAATAAAACTCAGCCAGGAATCATCCATGTTGACCACGTTCAACACCATCTTTGGCAGATATCGGTTCAACAGGCTCCCGTTTGGAATCATTTCTGCACAGGATGAGTTCCAGAGGAGAGTTGATGAGGCCTACGAGGGGCTTCAGGGTGTCGCAGCCATAGTGGATGACATTCTGGTGTATGGCCGCACCAAAGAGGAGCATGATGCCAACCTGCGCGCCATGCTGGAGAGAACCAGAGAGAAAGGAATAAAGCTCAACAAAGACAAAAGCATCATCTGCGTAACTGAGGTGAGCTATTTTGGACATAAACTGACAAGAGAAGGCATCAAGCCCGACCCCAACAAGGTCAAAGCAATTAAAGAAATGACTCCCCCACGCAGCAAAGCAGAGCTGGAGACCATACTGGGCATGGTCACCTACCTCTCCAAGTTTGCACCCAGACTTTCAGAGACAGTTGCCGCTCAGCCAACTGCTGAAAGAGAACAGTGAGTTCATGTGGGACTCAAACCAAGACGTTGCATTCCAGCAAATGAAAGACTTGCTAACACAGGAGCCCGGCCCAGTGCTCACATACTTCGACCACACGAAAGAGGTGAAGCTACAGGTCGATGCTTCAAAATGCGGCTTAGGAGCAGTTTTGCTTCAGGGAGAGAAACCAGTCGCATATGCATCCAAGACACTCAATGAGACCGAAGAAAATTACGCTCAAATTGAAAAAGAGCTGTATGCAGTACTCTTTGGATGCAGACGCTTTCATCAATATCTGTACGGACGACAGGTGATTGTCGAGTCAGACCACAAACCGCTGGAGTCAATCATGCGGAAACCCTTGGCAGCAGCACCGCCACGCCTACAGCGCATGATACTTCAACTACAAAGGTACGACATTACCATTACGCACAAGCCTGGAAAACAAATCCCGGTCGCGGACACGCTATCCAGAAAGCCGATTGAGTGTAATGATAACTCATTAAGTGAAGGCATGGATTTACAAATCCATACGGTGATCAGCAGTGCACCAGTGAGTGATCGCAAAATGGCAGAAATCAAAACTGCCACAGCACAAGATGAGCAACTCTCAATGTTGAGACAAGTTATCCAAGCAGGATGGCCTGAGTCAAACAAACAATGTCCGTCTGCTGTCGCTGAGTATTGGAATCATCGAGACGAGATATCAGAGACAAACGGGATCCTGCTCAAAGGTGAAAAAATCATTGTGCCTCACTCACTCAGAGCTGAAATGCTTTCACGCATACACACAGGACACCTGGGGATGGAAAAGTGTAAGCAGCGAGCAAGAGACATACTGTTTTGGCCCGGAATGTGCAAACAGATAGAGACACTAGTAGGATCTTGCAGCATCTGCCTTGAGCGACGCAGCTCTAATGCAAAGGAACCAATGCTATCACATCCTATCCCAGAACGACCTTGGCAAACAGTAGCCACAGACTTGTTCACATGGCACAGTACTGACTATATAGTTCTTGTTGACTATTATAGCAGGTACTTCGAGGTAGAGAAAATCACCAACCTCACATCTGCAACTGTCATAAAAAAGCTGAAATCCATGTTCGCCAGATTTGGAATACCCCAGACAGTAATCAGTGACAATGGACCTTGTTACAGTTCACAAGAGTTCAGAGGTTTTGCTCACGGATGGGACTTTGAGCATACCACAAGCAGCCCACTGTACCCGCAGAGTAACGGTTTGGCTGAAAAGACTGTTCAGACTGTCAAAGCCCTCATGGACAAAGCACTGGCACAGCAGATAGACCCGTACCTCAGTTTACTGGAATACAGAAACACACCAGTTGATGGACTGAAGTCGCCAGCGCAGCTGCTAATGAGCAGGCGTTTGCGCTCAATTCTACCAAGCACAGAGAAACAACTACGACCTGAACTGGTCTGTCGCCGCGTAGTTCACAGCAGAAGGCAACTGTGCCAACAGAGACAAAAGCAATATTACGACAGGAATGCTAGGCCACTACCGGCTCTACCAGAAGGAGCTATGGTCCGTTTCCAGCTTCCCGCTGGGACATGGGAACCCGCAACAGTCGTCGAGCCAGCAGGAACCCAGAGGTCCTACAACATTCGCACTGATGGAGGTCACATGCTCAGGCGTAACCGGCGTCACCTCTTGCAGACGTGTGAAAGTGGAGCAGACCCGGTACTTTCACCAAACAACCACCAGAAGGAGGTTGAGGACACTGAGTCTCAAGCAGTACAGCAGGACCCTGCAGGTCATACAGGTTCCAAAGAGCCACCAGACTGTACTACCATCAGGCCGCATAGTTAAGCCTAGAGACATATTGGACTTGTGATACCCAACATGAGAAGAACTGAGGGATATGTTCATGAAAATAAAAATGTTACATTTGTCATAGTTGAAATGCCATTTAGTAACAACTGTTCATATCTGATAACTGATAGTTATGTACCCTTCAGTAATCCATTGTTCTTGCAGATGTGGCATACATAACTGCCTCTATTCAGTTTGTTCTGAAATGTTTAAGTGAGTAATGTTTACTATTTAATTTGGCAGCTATAGTCATGTTTATTTCAAAAGAAGGGGGATGTAGTATCTTGACTTCCGGTTCAAGGAAGTGTCGCTGTTAGATGATGTCATCCAGGTCACGGTTCAGAGAAATAATAATAAAAGATGGACGCGAACTGCGCCATATATGGTCACACGAGTACCGAGTGTTTACTTAGACAATTAAATGTCAGTACACACACATAAATACTACACCTTACCCCTTAGATGTTTACTTAGAAAAAACAATCCAAATATAACATAAAAAAACATTTTAAATATGAATATAATGCTTACCTTTCTTTTTCCATAAAATGTGCTTGTTTTGGAGGCTGCCATTTTGAAAAGACGCCCTAGGAAAGTTGGCTAAGCCACACCCCCACATGTGATGTCATCTTAAAGCTACGGTTGTCCTCTAAGCCACACCCCCACATGTGATGTCATCTTAAAGCTACGGTTGTCCTCTAAGCCACACCCCCACATGTGATGTCATCTTAAAGCTACGGTCAGGACTCAATAGAGTGGCATGTGTAGTATGAGAGGAATCTCTCAGGAGGATGTATGTATACACATATGTATATATGTATGTGTATATATTTGTGTATATGTATATATACATAGGGTAGCTCAGGGGGATGAGTGGTCGTCCTGCAGGTAGCCGGTTCGATCCCCAGTCTGAAGTGTCCCTGAGCAAGACCCTGAACCCTAGACTGCTCCCCCCTCAGGGCAGCCCACCCCCCTGAGATACCAAGGATGGGCTAAATGCAGAGGACACATGCATGTATGTACTATGACAAATAAAAAGGATTTCTATATTTTGTAGATATCATTTATTTATAATACAACAATATAGTTTTGTGTTGAAATGAAGCAGCATGAGCCAAGTTGAGTTTCTCTTTTATTTAATTACATCATGCAGGGAGACACACACTGATATACACACATAGACACACACACACTCAAACACACACACAGATACACACTCACACACACACACACACACACAAACACACACACAGATACACACTCAAACACACACACACACACTCAAACACACACACAGATACACACTCAAACACACACACACACACACACACACACACAGATACACACTCAAACACACACTCACACTGGGTGCATCCCAAGTCTCTTAACTGCGTCCCTGTTTCCCTCACTTGGGTCTTATTCCCTTCTACCAGGGATGTGAGGAGAGAGGACACAAGGAGAGAGGACACAAGGAGAGGATGTGAGGAGCGAGGACACGAGGAGAGAGGACATGAGGAGAGCATGTGAGGAGAGAGGACATGAGGAGAGAGGACACAAGGAGAGCATGTGAGGAGGGAGGACATGAGGAGAGAGGACACGAGGACACAAGGAGAGAGGACATGAGGAGAGAGGACACGAGGAGAGCATGTGAGGAGAGAGGACACGAGGACACAAGGAGAGAGGACATGAGGAGAGAGGACACGAGGAGAGCATGTGAGGAGAGAGGACACGAGGAGAGAGGACATGAGGAGAGAGGACACGAGGAGAGAGGACACGAAGAGAGAGGACACGAGGAGAGAGGACACGAGGAGAGAGGACATGAGGAGAGAGGACACGAGGAAAGAGGACACGAGGAGAGAGGACACGAGGAGAGAGGACACGAGGAGAGAGGACACGAGGAGAGAGGACACGAGGAGAGAGGACACAAGGAGAGAGGACATGAGGAGAGAGGACACGAGGAGAGAGGACATGAGGAGAGAGGACACGAGGAGAGAGGACACGAGGAGAGAGGACACGAGGAGAGAGGACACGAGGAGAGAGGACACTGTGTTCCGTGTCCTGCTTATACCTGCAGGATGCTTTTGTCTCATGTATTAATTATTTAGTTTGTATGTTTTTCTGATCGTGACATTATGAAATAACACGATATAAATATGCTTTCTCTTCATTTAAATAACTCATCAATCACTCAGGAACCATCCTGTGACTCAATGAAAGATAATACATGATGTAAAAGTGTTTCCTCTCTGATCTTAATTACATAATCAAAGTTATTGAGGGAAACAACAAATCTTTTTATAAATGTAGAAAGTAGTTTGTTGTCTTTTGTTGTTCAGACTACAATGAACATTTTAACCAGATGGTGAATAAGAAAAGATATAATATATAACTTGAGTGTAATCTGTGATCGTCTTCACTAACAGATGAGCAGTGAGGGGGCGTGTCCAATCACATAACAGATGAGCAGTGAGGGGGCGTGTCCAATCACATAACAGATGAGCAGTGAGGGGGCGTGTCCAATCACATAACAGATGAGCAGTGAGGGGGCGTGTCCAGCGTTAAAACACTTCCTGGAAGCTCGCTCTCGGGGCTCCTCCTCTTCCTCCTCCTCCTCAGAGCAGAATAAGAGCTTTGGGACGCAACGCAGAACCACTTCCGGTTCAATCGAGGATCGAGGAAACAACAATCTAGAGACTTGGGATGTGCCCTCAGTGTTCTGCTGGCTGTGCTGTAGCCAGGGGTCAGGGGTCATCGGTAGGATGTCTACCTGCGTACTTGGTCACTAAAGTTCCAGCATGAAGTCTCTGGAGGCCAGAGGTCGTCTCAGAGGTCGTCTCAGAGGTCGTCTCAGAGGTCGTCTCAGAGGTCACTAGCAGCCCAGCCCGCTGATGGAGCCGATGCGGTCCATCTTCATCCCGAAGCAGCCCCTCCCCCCCCCGACCATGGACTTCCTGCTCCGCCTCCTGGTCTTGGACTGCTGCCGCAGGAGGTCCAGGAGGAACCGCGGGGCCGCCTCCCGGCCGGCCAATCCCCCGGAGGGAGGCGAGGAGGAGGGGGCGGGGTGTCCTGCAGAGCCCTCTGTGATGTCATCAGAGGTGGGCGGGGCTAAGATGAGGGAGGAGAGCCGAGAGCCGAACAGAGAGCGTAAGACCTGAGGAGACAGGTCAACACTCAGGACACGTCTGGAGACCTGATGGCAACAGAACAACAGGGTTCATGATCACGAGGTGTTTGCTGTTAATCTAAGAGCCAATCAGCTCTCTGATGTGGGACAGCCAGCCGTTTCCCATCATGCACTGGGTCACGCAGTCGGTGGAGAGCTACTGCGGCGCCTGGCTTTAAAACCTGCGGCCGCCTTGCTCTCGTGAGATTATCGTTGACCACCTGGTCACCTGACTATCTCTCTGGTCACCTGACTGATGATGATGATGATGAGGAAGTTGGTCTACACAGACCTGTTGGTCAACTCCTTGGCGTGAAGGTCTCGACTCCACAGCGACGGTGAGGAAGAGGAGGAGGAGAGGAAGGAAAGAGGAGAAAGATGAAGCGGCCATCTTTGTTTCTTTGGAGGAAAATAAAAAAAGAAAAGGTAGTTGCAATGAATAATGTATCTCCATGGCAACAGATTCTCCTGTATTCTGATTGGCTGCCTGTTTTTGTGGTGCAGAGTCCACTGCAGACCACCAGGAGTACCATACCACCTGGTTCCCCAAACCACCAGGAGCCTCAGACCACCAAGAGCCCGAGACCACCAGGAGTTCCAGACCACCAGGAGCCCCAGACCACCAGGAGTTCCAGACCACCAGGAGCCCCAGACCATCAGGCGCCCCAGACCACCAGAAGCCCCAGACCACCTGGAGTTCCAGACCACCAGGAGTTCCAGACCACCAGAAGCCCCAGACCACCTGGAGTTCCAGACCACCAGGAGTTCCAGACCGCCAGGAGCCCCAGACTACCAGGAGTTCCAGACCACCAGGAGCCCCAGACCACCAGGAGCCCCAGACCATCAGGCGCCCCAGACCACCAGAAGCCCCAGACCACCTGGTGCCCCAGACCACCAGGAGCCTCAGAAAACCAGGAGCCCCAGACCACCAAGAGTCCCAAACCACCAGAAGCCCCAAACCACCTAGAGCCCCAGACCACCAGGAGTCCCAGACCACCAAGAGCACCAGACCCCGAAGAGTCCCAGACCACGTGGAGCCCAAGACCATCAATTAAATATATATATATATATACATACCGTATATACACATATATGTATATAAACATATATATAATATATTCTATATATATATACATACATACATATATGTGTAAGTAAGTATATTTTGATTAATGGTCAGATTGAATGATGTAAAACTGTATTGATCATATTAAAGAAGAAGAACTTACGTGATAAAGAGAAATATTCCAACAGTAATATTCTGCTGCTCGTTGATCAGAAGCTTAGATCTTGATCTGAAGTCTCAGAGTCTGGAGTCTGTCCTGTCTGGGTGTCAGGACGGGTCGCTGGTCTACGAGCTGGTCCACGAGCTGGTCCACGAGCTGGTCTACGAGCTGGTCTACGAGCTGGTCCACGAGCTGGTCCACGAGCTGGTCTACGAGCTGGTCCACGAGCTGGTCTACGAGCTGGTCCACGAGCTGGTCCACGAGCTGGTCTACGAGCTGGTCCACGAGCTGGTCCACGAGCTGGTCTACGAGCTGGTCTACGAGCTGGTCCACGAGCTGGTCCACGTATCTGGTCCACGAGCTGATCTACGGCCATAAATACGACTCAGCGCCGTGATGTCACACATTCTTACCACTGTTACCCCCGACGACGGGTCTCTCTCTCACACACACACACACACACACACACACACACACACACACACACACACACACACACACACACACACACACAGTGAATGCATGAGACAAAGGTAGAAGATCTGTGTGAAAGCACAGAGAAAGAAAGAGACAAAAATATCGACCAATCAGAGGCAAAGGTTCATGAAAAAAAACGTACCTGTGAAAGAGTTCATTCACAAATAACAAATCACTTTTTAATCATCAGGTCCTGGAAGTCCATGAGAAGGTTCCAGAGGTCCACAAGGAGGAGGCTACAGGCCTTGAAGATGTTCTAGGATCTTTCAGAATGTACCAACGAGCCTTGAGGGAGTTCCAGGACCTTTCAGAAGGTACCAACATGCCTTGAGAGGGTTCCAGGAATTTTTAGAAGGTACCGACGAGCCTTGAGGATGTTCCAGGCCTATTTAGAAGGTACCAACAAGCCTTGAGGGAGTTCCAGGACCTTTCAGAAGGTACAAACAAGCCTTGAGGGGGTTCCAGGCCTTTTCAGAAGATACCAACAAGCCTTGAGGGAGTTCCATGACTTTTCAGAAGGTACCAACAAGCCTTGAGGGAGTTCCAGGACCTTTCAGAAGGTACAAACAAGCCTTGAGGGAGTTCCAGGACTTTTCAGAAGGTACAAACAAGCCTTGAGGGAGTTCCAGGACTTTTCAGAAGGTACCAACAAGCCTTGAGGGAGTTCCAGGACTTTTCAGAAGGTACCAACAAGCCTTCAGGGGGTTCCAGGACCTTTCAGAAGGTACAAACAAGCCTTGAGGGGGTTCCAGGCCTTTTCAGAAGATACCAACAAGCCTTGAGGGAGTTCCATGACTTTTCAGAAGGTACCAACAAACCTTGAGGGAGTTCCAGGACTTTTCAGAAGGTACCAACAAGCCTTGAGGGAGTTCCAGGACCTTTCAGAAGGTACCAACAAGCCTTGAGGGAGTTCCAGGACCTGTCAAAAGGTACAAAAAAGCCTTGAGGGGGTTCCAGGACCTTTCAGAAGGTACAAAAAAGCCTTGAGGGGGTTTCAGGCCTTTTCAGAAGATACCAAACAGCCTTGAGGGGGTTCTATGACCTTTCGGAAGTTACCATAGAGCCTTGAGGGGTTCTGTGACCTTTCAGAAGATACCATAGGGTTTTGAGGGGGTTCTATGACCTTTCAGAAGGTACCAACAAGCCTTGAGGGGGTTAAAATGACTTTTTGGAAGGTACCATAGGGCCTTTAGGGGTTCTATGACCTTTCGGAAGTTACCATAGGGCCTGCGGAACCTTTCAGAAGGTACCATAGCGCCTTGTGGGGTTATATGACCTTTCAGACTGTACCATAGGACCTTGAGGGGTTCTATGACCTTTCAGACGGTACCATAGGACCGTGAGGTGTTCTATGACCTTTCAGAAGGTACCATAAGGCCTTGAGGTGGTTCTACAACCTTTCAGAAGGTACCATAAGGCCTTGAGGTGGTTCTACAACCTTTCAGACGGTACCATAGGACCTTGAGGGGTTCTATGACCTTTCAGACGGTACCATGGGGCCTTGCAGGGTTCTATGACCTTTCAGACGGTACCAACAAGTCTTCAGGGGCTTCTATGACCTTTTAGAAGGTACCATAGAGCCAGTAGGGGTTCTATGACCTTTCAGAAGGTATCATAGGGCATTGAGGGGATCTATGACCTTTCAGACGGTGCCAACGAGCCTTGAGGATGTTCTATGACCTTTCAGAAGTTACCATAGGGCCTTGAGGGCTTACATGACCTTTCAGAAGGTACCATGGGGCCATGCGGGGTTCTATGACCTTTCAGACGGTACCAACAAGTCTTCAGGGGGTTCTATGACCTTTCAGAAGTTACCATAGGGCCTTGAGGGCTTACATGACCTTTCAGAAGGTACCTTAAGGCCTTGAAGGGTTCTATGACCTTTCAGACGGTACCAACGTGCCTTGAGGGGATTCTATGACCTTTCAGAAGGTACCATAGGGCTTTGAGTGGTTATATGACCTTTCAGAAGGTACCATAGAGCCTTGAGGGGTTCAATGACCTTTCAGATGGGGGGTTCCAGGGTTCTAAAAGAAGTTCAAGAGGTAGCTTTAGCGTTTGCTGCTAACCCATCCTGAAGCATCCTCCTCTTCCTCATCCAGTATTCTGATCATCACTGTCCTCTCTCTCTTTAGACCCTTGTGACCTCTGACATGGGTCGTCCAGCATTGTCGTAAACTGTCACCACGGCGACCATGTTGTTGTGAGCAACTATTTCCTGTGGAAGGGGGCGGGGCTACAGATGGATAGGTGTGTGTGTTTGTGTGTGTGTTTAATGACCCCCCCATCGTCTTTGTCCCAGTCAGACAAAACCCCGCCCCCCATTCAGCCTCTGAGGTCATACACCACGCACTTAAAACACACACACACTCACACACACACACACACACACACACACACACACACACACACACACACACACACACACACACAAAGAATGGCTCATCAATCACCTTATTAGAGAGAAAGAAGTCGCTGATCACAAAACTAAACCTCTGTGTGTTGTGACGCACAACATTCCTTTTCCCCCCACAGTGACACACACACACACACACACACACACACACACACACACACACACACACACACACACACACACACACACACACACACACACAACCTTACAAACCAGGTTTTTCCAGGAGGGTTTGCTTCTCACAAACCAGTTTGATACATCTTTAGGAACTTCCTGTCTGACTTCCTGCCTGACTTCCTGTCTGACTTCCTGTCTGACTTCCTGTCTGATTTCCTGTCTGATTTCCTACCTAACTTCCTGTCTGACTTACTACCTAACTTCCTGTCTGACTTCCTGTCTGACTTCCTGCCTGACTTCCTGTCTGATTTCCTGTCTGATTTCCTACCTAACTTCCTGTCTGACTTACTACCTAACTTCCTGTCTGACTTCCTGTCTGACTTCCTGTCTGACTTCCTGCCTGACTTCCTGTCTGATTTCCTGTCTGATTTCCTACCTAACTTCCTGTCTGACTTACTACCTAACTTACTACCTGATTTCCTGTCAGCAATACAAATCGAGAGTTTCATCAAACATCTGGTCAGCCTGATGAAGGTGATGATGATGAATTATTACACTATAATAAATCTAATTATTACACTATAATAAATGTCATTATTGCACTATAATAAATATAATTATTGCACTATAATAAATGTCATTATTGCACTATAATAAATATAATGATTGCACTATAATAAATGTCATTATTACACTATAATAAATATAATTATTGCACTATAATAAATGTCATTATTGCACTATAATAAATGTCATTATTACACTATAATAAATATAATTATTGCACTATAATAACTGTCATTATTACACTATAATAAATGACATTATTGCACTATAATAAATATAATTATTACACTATAATAAATGTCATTATTGCACTATAATAAATATAAGTATTGCACTATAATAAATGTCATTATTACACTATAATAAATATAATTATTGCACTATAATAAATGTCATTATTGCACTATAATAAATGTCATTATTACACTATAATAAATATAATTATTGCACTATAATAACTGTCATTATTGCACTATAATAAATATAATTATTGCACTATAATAACTGTCATTATTGCACTATAATAAATATAATTATTGCACTATAATAAATATAATTATTGCACTATAATAACTGTCATTATTGCACTATAATAAATATAATTATAATACGGGTAGATCAAATCAAGCATTCTGATTGGTTGAGAGTGAGTCACGGGGTGTACTTTATTCAGCCATAAAGTACTGTACAGCCTGTTTACATTTAGAGCGTTCCATATCAGTGATCACTTAAAATAACAGCTAGATTTAAATTGACCGTTAGTTTCATTTCAAGCTTGACAGTTAAAAACATGTTTGGTGTAAACTTTGATGTCGTCACGTCCGCAGTAACGACTCAGACGTTGGTTTCCTTAACTTGCAGGTTTATTGCTTGAGTGTTCACAGTATTGCAACGGGGCTCTTCGCTAACAGTAAGTTAGCTCAAACGGAACAGCTAACAAGCTCACGTAGCGTCCCCCACACTAGCATAACGAACCACAACACACACGTCACTTCCTCCCTAACCTAAAGATGAGGAATGAAAAGGTTTCATCACAACATCGTGATAATTTCCAGTGAGAGATAATTACGTCGGTAATTTCCCGACGCGAGGCGAGTTCTCTAAACATCATGGAGGAGAAACATGACGGAGAAAAGACGGACAGAAGCAGCGAGAGCACTTCTTTACATCGGTGCTGAGCGTCATCCTCCACCTGCTTTCAACCGGCCTGGTCAGTAAATCACAGATTTACTGACCAGGCGGTCAGGTTTATAGTCCCGTATGTGCGTCCCGTGCGTCCCGGGACTATTTTCTCTGTCGCTGAAATGCGATACACAACGTTTTGCCAGCTACAACTATTTTGTGCTGAAAGGCAGCTTACATTACTATTTATAAAGTCGCAGGTACCCGTATTATAAAAGCAATAAGGTACTGGAGGCAGTACTGTGTCTACAATAATGTACAGTTCAAGGGTTTGCCGGCCCTCCGCTGTGCGTCGGGCCTAACAACTCCCTTGAACAGTACATTATTGCACGACACAGTACTGCCTCTCGTACCTTATTGCTTAATTATTGCACTATAATAACTGTCATTATTGCACTATAATAAATATAATTATTGCACTATAATAAATGTCATTATTGCACTATAATAAATATAATTATTGGACTATAATAAATGTCATTATTGCACTATAGTAAATGTCAATATTGTCTTTTCCAAGAAAACACACCGAGTGAAGTTTCATTCTTTCGTCTTTATTGTGTTTTGTATAGAAAACATCATTCGTGGAATTATAGCTAGAAGGCGGAGTCAAACCCCCATCTGGAGGGGGGCGGGGCTTCAGGGTCATCTGTTGTCAGTCATTTGTCATGGCGACAGACAGGAAGGCGGGACGGAGCTTTAGTTGATTTTTGGGTGGCGGAAGTCTTTGCCGGCAAACTTGGCCTTGTCTCCGAGCTCCTCCTCGATCCTGAAGGGCAGAGGCCACAGAGGTCATTTGTAGAGTCAACATCGTGCTTTTACTTTGTAGAGTCAAGACTGTGCTTTGACTTTGTAGAGTCAAGACTGTGCTTTGACTTTGTAGAGTCAAGACTGTGCTTTTACTTTGTAGAGTCAAGACTGTGCTTTTACTTTGTAGAGTCAAGACTGTGCTTTTACTTTGTAGAGTCAAGACTGTGCTTTGACTTTGTAGAGTCAAGACTGTGCTTTGACTTTGTAGAGTCAAGACTGTGCTTTGACTTTGTAGAGTCAAGACTGTGCTTTGACTTTGTAGAGTCAAGACTGTGCTTTGACTTTGTAGAGTCAAGACTGTGCTTTGACTTTGTAGAGTCAAGACTGTGCTTTTACTTTGTAGAGTCAAGACTGTGCTTTGACTTTGTAGAGTCAAGACTGTGCTTTTACTTTGTAGAGTCAAGACTGTGCTTTTACTTTGTAGAGTCAAGACTGTGCTTTTACTTTGTAGAGTCAAGACTGTGCTTTGACTTTGTAGAGTCAAGACTGTGCTTTTACTTTGTAGAGTAAAGAATGTGCTTTTACTTTGTAGAGTCAAGACTGTGCTTTTACTTTGTAGAGTCAAGACTGTGCTTTTACTTTGTAGAGTCAAGA
>JBAMJR010000144.1:5240000-5392911 GCA_038501785.1 Myoxocephalus aenaeus | reverse complement strand
CACCTGGATGTCCCAGCAGGATTTAGGATGTCACAACTACCTTGAGCCAATCATGGTCCAGTATGCAACTTACATAAGTGAGACTTGAAACACATACACTATTTTAATAAACTTTTATTGGAAGTAGGAGACACCTTGTGTCCAGCAGCTGAACTTTTGGAGTGAACAATATTTGCAATATCCATACACACACTGAACTTTGTTATATTGATTTGTTATTCAGAGTTGTTAAGCAGAGTTTGTCTTTTAAGAATTGTATTTTGTTCAAATGACATTAATTTAAAAAAAAAAGTATTTTTCCTCCAACCACTAAAATTATAATTTGTTTTGCTATTCAAAAATTTGCAAATCAAGGAAAATAACATTTAACTAGTATGTCAGAAGGCCATCACAAAAAAAGCCTAGGTCTCTTTCCATCCATGAGAAGAAACAGGTGAAGTGCTCCATCTAGAGTCAAGTTTTATTTTTATATATATATATATATATATATATATATATATATATATATATATATATATATATATATATATACAAATTTGTTCTTGCTTTACAAACACCATCAGGCCTCTGACTCAGCATTTTCTTTTTTCAAGATCATTGCTGTCAATATTATTTATGTGTATCCCATGTGTCTTTTACTAGAATGGAAGAAAGAGCCTCAAAGTACATTTAGCATTCAAGTATATCTTTATAATTCAGTATTACATACACTGGATCATTTGACCCAGCCCAAGCTCTTTAAGAAGACAAGGAAAAACTCCCCAAAATCCTGATGGCAGATGGAAAATGGGAAGAAACCTCAGGAAAGGCAATTCAAAGAGAGATCCCCTCTCCACGGACGGCTGGGTGTGGGACGGCAGGAGTTCCTCACGTTCTCCTACCTGTCAAAGAGGGAGCCGCATGAGTATTTCAATGATAATTATGCATGGCATTGGATGATATTAATATAATAATTCCAATTACTAACAGGATATTCTTGTGTAGCATAGCCTTGTGCTGCAGAATGTATGGCAATGCATTGAGTCCTCAAAGATGTCCAGCAGGAGTTCCTCACGTTCTCCATCCTGTCCAAGAGGGAGCCGCATGAGTATTTCAATGATAATTATGCATGGCATTGGATGATATTAATATAATAATTCCAATTACTAAAAGGATGTTCTTGTGTAGCATAGCCTTGTGCTGCGGAATGCATGGCAGTGCATTGACTCCTCGAAGACGTCCAGCAGGAGTTCGTCATGTTCTCCTACCTGTCCAAGAGGGAGAAGCATTCTAACTTGGATGAGAAGTTTGGTGTAGTACAGATTTATACATTTTAAATGTGTGTATGTCTGTGGCTATATCAGCCATGGGTGTTGCTTGAGCTGCTCCAGGGTCGGACGCTTATTGGGGTCTTCAGTGAAACACTTTCGCAAAAAATCCTGGCAATCTGAAGCGAAAGAAGGTGGCATCAGAATGTAAACTAAAATCCACAGATTTGTGTCTACAGACATGTTTCGGTAATTTTTTCTTACCTTTGGACAGAGTCTTGTTGATCCTCTGACCGCTTTTGATGAACTTGTGCTTAAAGTTACATCTGTGGAGTGTTTCAAAGAGGACCACTCCCATCTGATACACTGTGGTGGGTCCGGCTTTGTATCTACGCCGACTGTACACCTCTGGGGGGGCGTGAGCCAAGGTACCTATAATATACAGACGTAATAAAAAGACAGTGAGGAGGAGGAACCTTTTTCAATGTAAAAGTCACGATGGGTAGGTTTGTGAAGAGCTGGAGTAAAGCTGGACATTTTACCACAGAAGATGCGGTATGAGCTTCCTTTCTTGACGAAGCAGCTCAGACCAAAGTCAATGAGCCGAACTCGCAGGTTCAACTCTCTGGTCTCAATTAAGATGTTCTGCAACTTAATGTCCCGGTGGAAGACACCTTTGACCTGAAGCTCAATCGCTGCATCGACCAGCTGTTTCAGTATAATCTGCCAGACAAAAAGAGAGAGATGAGGGATCGGAGAGACTCTGAGCTGACAACAACTGCAAGTTATGTAGTTTCTAAAACCATCTTTATGCCATAGGCACTACTGTTTCTTGGTCCTTTAGAGCAGTTACTTTGGTGAGTACAATGGTACTCATGATCAACAGAAACAATGGCCTCCCAGTAGCCTCCCAGTTCCTGTAAAAAGTTCAAAACGCACAAGGATCCTCCAGGAGCTTACCTTGGCCTCCTTCTCTTGTAAGATGCCTCTTTTGCGTTTGATGTAGGTGTACAGGTCCTCGGCAGGGAACGGTCTCTCCAGCACCAGGACCAGCTCCTGGTCCAGATCGTACCAGTCGATCAGAGACACTGGTGCTGATCCACCTGTTTTGTCCGCCAGCTTCAACATGATGGCGACCTCTGAGGGGAGCCACTTCCCATCATAGACCTGAAACATCACAAAAGAGTTGAGGATGAGAGAGAACCATGACTTATCCATAATACATTCAGAAAGCGAGTACAGAGTTGATACAGCGGATCTTAACAGCAGCAGGTGTTGCTCACTCACCACGTGTTTGGAGTAACCAATTCTTTTGCGAATGCGTTTGATGGCAACCTACGAGATACAAACAAGACTTTTGTTATCACTCCCTGACCATAGTGTGTGTGTGTGTGTGTGTGTGTGTGTGTGTGTGTGTGTGTGTATTTGCAAGAATGTGTTTAGACTTACAGGTAGATCATCTGCTTTGCGGTAGCCAGCAAACACAGCTCCAAATCCTCCTATACCAATCATTTTCCGCTGTAGAAATTTTTCCCTAATTTCAGCTGAGCAGACAAAAACATTATTTGTTTTGATAGTTATGAGCAACAACTGTTATATTACATTACCTATGTTCTACTATGAAAACCAATGTTATACTTAATATAAATCCTAATTTTACACTGACATGAGTTAAAAAATAGTATGCCTTCCCAAACCTCAATAAAAAAAATGTCATCTATATCATGCAGGTAATTTTATTTGTCCTGTTTTTGACATATCTGTGTTTAATTTAGTTTGTGCTGATCCCAGCATTGAAACATTTAACGGCAAAAAGGATACTATTCTACTAATCTACAAGCCTCACTATAATCAGTATCTATTGGACCAACCTCATACCAAATAAATAGTCACAAAGAAAACATAGTTTTTGTAATGTTATTTTGGTGATGCTGTGATCACCAAAAATTTAATTTATTTTGGGGGAAATAAAAAATCTCTCACACAGATCTTTAAAAAAACGGAGGGGAAAATTCTCTAAACTATTTGCATAAAAGGATTCCCTTAGAAGGAAGTGAGACTTGGTTTTCTTTGTAATTTAGGTGAACTGAAGTCTTTAAATAAATATACCAACACCTCAGTTAATGTACATTTCTGTAATAGATCTGAGCACATCACGACTGTCTGAACCCTTGTTCAGTAAACTAATGACGGTAAAGTCCCAAAAGCAGCTTCACATGATTAGCTTACCTTCGGTAGAGCCTCCTTTAGGGACCGCCAACTCCTTTTCAGGCTTGATGAGGTCAATACTTCTCCTTTTCGCCTGTGGTTGCCCATCTTCATCTTCACTGGCTTTCCTCTTTTTTACGACTACCTCCGGTTTGATTGGGTCTTCACTGTGTGAATACTTCATCCTTTTGTTGTCCGGAGAGTCTGTACTGGACTTCCTTTTAACCCCCCTTTGTAGGAAACCCAATATATTTCCCATTGCTAACAGGATAACTTAAGAGAAAGCACTGTGTTGCTCCAAGGCTTGGATCAAAATGAGTGAATTTGCCTCAGAGTGTTCTGTTCAGCTTTGGTGAACGGAACACCGAACCTGATGGCTTTGATTTTCATGACATGTTCTATTATTAGGTCATGTTAAGTGTTCTGTAATGTGCAATATGCAAACTAGTGTTTAGTGTTTTTAATGAATTGTGTGTATATTTGTAAAAAATTGAGGTTATCCACAGAAATGATTCATACATAAAATACACTGCAAATAAGCATCCAATGCTTGATATTGTCTCCCTCTCAGTCATCTGGCTGACTTTCCTACTAGGTTTCCTATTAGGTTGTTTTTATGAACTACTCTTTGATAGCGTGTGTCAATTATTGGATGCCTGGAAGAACTCAGTTCAACAACTTCTCTCGTACTCTATATTTATTTACTAAATGATCACAAGCAAAGTAGTAAGCGCTGCAATTGCAAAAGCAGTGAGTGGTACAGCCAACACGCAGGTTGGGCAAAGAACAACTGCCCCACCACGGAAGTGGGGCCTTTCATACACAGTTTATCGTCACAGGTTCGTCTCCCCTCGTCCTAACATCTGATTCGCTTTATCCTGTCAAGAGGAGAATCCCGTGTTCTCATCTTTTCTCACAAGACTGGAACGTGCAACGACCAGTCTGCTTCCAGAATGTCAATATACTGATAAACAGTTGTGGGTGTTGAAGTGCGCAGGCGTGTGACTAACTTCCCTTGAGAACTGGACATTTCATAGACCCAACAGCTGCATAGCTGTGACCTCGCTAACCTGAACTTTAATAGACATGAAGAGTAATACAATGAAGAATATCTACAGAATATAAGGATTTATATTATCATCTTATTGATCTAAACTAACATTTTAAAGAATAAATCCCAAACTATTCTTGCCTTTCTGGTTGGCAATGTTGTCCTGTATGTCAGGCCAACACTTTGGTCCAGACTGAAATATCTCAACAACTGTTGGATGGATTGCCATGAAGTTTAGAGCAGATGCCCCTTTTCCTTTTCTTTCTTTCTTTTATTTTTATTTTTATGCGGGTTGTGTGTTTTTATTAAGTTGGTCATAATGCTTGTGATTCAAAAATAAAAAATAAAAAAAACGTAACATAATAGGTCCTCGAGCCATGTTGCACAAAGACAATCATGTACGCAATTAGAGAAGTTTATATCACGGCGTATTTGGGTCATTGTCGGTTAAAACAAAAACAAATTACTGACCTGGGGCGAAGGAGGAAATATTCCAAGAAAAAACTTGGATATTGTCTGAGGAAAAAAATCACAAATGGTCAAGCGAAAACCTCACAGAGATCAAAGTTACACATTCACAAAAAATATATAGATCTTTTTTTGTCAAGGAACTACTTTGCTTTATTTTGGAAGATTGGATGAACCTCATCACACAGTAGACACCACCGTTAAACACTGCGGTAACATGAGCTGCGCAGTGGAAAATATATAAATAATGATATTTATTCATGTGAACAAAGAACAAAAAAAAACAATATATGCATCTTTCAGGACATCCACGTCCTTCAGAGACCATCTTCAACATAAGAGCACTGCTTTAGGGACAATACAATTCAGGTGGCGGTTAAATTTGAGACTATTTCTTACAAATGAATGACTTTATTGTCCCATAAAATATTCTCCTTCGGACATTTTGCATGCACTTTTAAGACGGCCCCTTACTTCATCTCACCTCCACTTTTATTTGTTTACACTTACACTGAGTCATGGAGTCATGTCATGCTGACAATGAGCTGTTCCTGTGTATGCACTGTACGGACAATAGTTGGATTATATTTGCGAAAGAAAAAAATCTGATGATTATGAAAAAGTTAAAGGACACAATTATCATTTCTAAAACATATTTCTGGATGTTTATCCTCAATGGTTATTATCCATATATACATTTCCAGGCATTTGACCAAATATATATATATATATATATATATATATATATATATATATATATATATATATATATTTACTGGCACAATAGTTTAATAAACGTATCAATGCAACATACATATTCAAATTCAAATCAAGTTGATTTTTGTATGTAAAATAATTGGGTGAAATTATTGGAAATTAAAGTACAATTTTCCCTCTGAAATATTAGTTAGGGGTAGCGGTATATGTCATACTCCAGTAAACTACAAGCAGATTTATCAATAAAACATGTTTTTAGAAAGTCAGGAATCTGCATCGCAGCAGAAAATATAACAAATCAACTGGTAATTGAATGCAGTTCTCCAGAAGTTGCGATGTAGTTTTCTGCAGGCAAACCTCAGATTAGTTGGAGGCAAAATACATTTGTGATCAAGATGTCTGATGCAATGGAGGGGTGCATTTTTACTTTTCAAATGCCTTTTGATAACCATCAAGGAATGTATTCTATTTATTGACACCTTTTTCCAACATGGTCCTACACAAAAAAAGTCCATAATTTAAAAAAGTCCTTCAAGGTCCAAAATGCTGTGTGTAGCAATATTTACAGTATGAACATGGTGTAATTGATTTTATTTGTTCTTTCTTCAATCTTATCGTTTTTTTTGTGTGTTTTTTAATGGCTAAACACCTTCAAGTTTTGTCAAAGTCAGGGCAGAGGTAGCTGAGATGCAGCCTGTAAAAAACAGACACAGCAGAAAGTTGCTCAGCAGTTAAAAGGATCCATTCGGCAGTTCAACGTGTTAACCTCTAGAGAGCGCTGTGGACTTGCAAGTTTGTTAATACAGAAACCAGTGAAGGCCAGCGGGACTAGAAAACACAATATGTATATGAACATAAATAAGTGTGTGTGTGTGTGTGTGTGTGTGTGTGTGTGTGTGTGTGTGTGTGTGTATATATATATATTTGTTTATTGTATTTATGTGTGGTTTATATATATATATATATATATATATATATATATATATATATATATATATATATATATATATATAAACCACACATAAATACAATAAACAAACAGAGTAAAAATGTATAATACAAATAATTAAAGACGAAATAAAAGTGGACAAAATGAGGACACAACTGCGATAAGGTTAAACATGTTACTGGAGATGAACACTGATTTCAGTTCACACAAAGTAAGTCAATGATGCAGTAATACATGATATATAATGTAGATATTGAGACCCACTTCATCAAGATAACTCAGCTTGATCGATTTTGTTAATACCAGCCCCAATATAATCAAAGAGCTCATTTGGATAACGTTGTGTATTTAATCTGAAATTAAAAAAAAGTGTGATCGGAAATGTCGCCAGCTGCATTTGTCAACAGACGTTTTATTTTGAAATGACAACCGGAAGCGACAGCAAAAATTACGTTACGTGACTTGACAGCGCGGTCGACCGGCTGAAGTCACCGGGACTGGGGAAAGACTTTTACCGCCGCAGCCGCTTCTCCTCCCGTCCGGCTTCAAGCGGACCATTCAACAAAATCACACAGAAGTTTCTCCTAGGATTCACCGGATATTTGTTTGTTTAACGGCTGTGGGACTCGGTTGTGACTTTCTTCTTACTCCGCGGCGTTCAACACTGTTCGTTCCCCCGCGGCTGGCGGTTAGCATCGGTTACTGCTGCTAAACATGGTGGCCTGTCGGCGAGAAGAGCCCAGTCCAGTTTGGGGATTTTAGATTTTTTTTTTTTTTAAGCTACTTGGACGGCTCTCATTGTGAAACCCTGCCGCTCTGGACACATCAGTACTCTATATAGTATATACATTATTTATTTTTTTTCCGAAAGGTTTATGGACGTGAGGCTGCTTTTCTGTTTACGTTGAGACACGAGCAGCAGCAGCAAGCGGACTAGCGCCGTCCGTGTTCTGTGGACCGTGAATAATTGTAGTTAACTTAAAAAATAATAATAAAAAAGTTGTTTTCAGGAAGACTTAAGAGTTTTGCACTCGATTAAAAAAAAATAACACAAAAAGTTGCAACACACAACGTGCGCTCGCAAACTGAAAAACAAGTCGCATAGCAACCCGGTTTTGTTTCCGGGACCGTTGTGTTTATATTGATGACTTGACACTCGCATAGAAATGAATTGATGCACAAGTGCAACCTGCTGGAACTATCTTATCTCCTGAGTTTCTTTTTTGTTTTGTTTTTTTAAACAGTTCCCGCTTTGAGGTTTGATTCCTTGTTAATCAGTGGATTATTATGGATTATTATTATTACTATTATGGCCTAATCCAAACCGCATCAGACCGGGGATTTTGGGAGTAGCTACTGATACTGTGGATGGTGCTGCTGGTGATGAAGGTGATGATGATGACAGAGAAAAGCGATGGTTTCCCTTCGTTATGATTTTGAGTAGAGAGGAGTTAATTACATGGAGACTCGCCTGACATGCCAAGGAAGGAGTTGCCACTACCTGAGGGTTGGGAGGAAGCCAGAGACTTTGATGGCAAAGTATACTACGTTGACCACGTTAAACAGATCACCAGCTGGATCGACCCCAGAGACAGGTAGGAGCTGTGTGTCTGTGTGTGTGTGTGTTGTGTGTTGTGTGTGTGTGTGACGAGACATGTATAGCAGGGTAATATTGGGAAAAGATGTATGACCTTTGACCTTCTGTAGATGCTCGTCAGTAACCACGCGTTTTGTCCTCTACAAATACAGAGAATGTGCAGGTCTAGGTGACAGTTCACATGAATGCACATCACAAATCGGCAATGCAATGATGAATACAATTTTGTATTATTAATCATAATCTTAACAGATTGCAAACATATTATTTGTGGAATGTTTATGGAATGATTTTAAAGATATTTGGTACATTTGAACTGTTGATTATTTAAACCTACCAAAAATTAATGGACTTTTTCTTTCTCCTGCTCAGGAAACTGTTGCACCTGTGGTCGGTCCTTCGTTGCAGTTAGCAGCAGGTCCATGTGTATTTAAATGAGCACAGTACATGAGGACAAGGTGGAATCAAACACCAAATTAATGTTTAAAAGACTCAAAGGAAGCAGGACATAATTCCGTAAAGGCTGTTATTGAACCTTACTCTGCTTAATATCTTAAACTAATACAAATAGGTGGTTTGTCATGTTTACTGATGAAACTATTTCCCCAGCAAACTAGAACTTTAATCATCAGACTCTTGATGGTAGATTTGCGGACAATTACTCGTTCAAAATGTTGGAGGCCAAACCTCACATCAGAGCAGCCGGAAACCAGTGAGCGTTTGCGTTTTTTTGTTGCTTAAAAAGTAACTGGAAATAATTATTCCAAGAATAGTTCTGAATAGTTGCCCTAAGTAGGCCGAAGAGTACGCGTTTGCCCTCTGCACAACGTAACACGTTGACCCCCAGACCATTTGGGAGATGAAGATGCTGAGTCAGACCACTTTTTTTTTTTTTTTAACCGGACACACGTGTTTAGCTCGTTTATCCCTGAAACTAGCACGACCGTCTCTAAGCTCTAATGACCTGTCGCATCCCGGAGTCAAGCTGTGTGTGACACACATCGGGCCCTAAACAATGTCACCAAAATATTGTGATATATTATATCTGTTTATTTGTTTATGTTGACTCTTCTATGAGTTATTCAATTTATGTAATGGACACGTCTTTGTGCTGCTGTAACATCCCCCCCTCAGGGTCCGTAAAGTCTGATCATTATCTACATCACACCTTCATCTATAGGCGCTTTCTCTCGTGTCATTAGTGTTATTCTTCTCAAGGAATATTGTCATGTCAGCCTCTCTTTTAAGGTGCAGTCTCTCAATCGCACGTCATCTTCAGGACTCCTTTATGCAGACCGGTGTGCATGAGAACAAGTGATGGCGGAGAAAAGAATACAAAAATGAAAATCCTCTGCATGATGTCAAGTAGAGCTGCGAAGATTAGTGTTTTGTTGGTACATTTTGCCAATTATTTGATGGTTCCAACTTTTCAATTGTGATAGTTTGCTGCCTAATGTTTTTGTAAATTGAATACCTCTTGGTTTGGGACGGTTGGTTGAATGAAATGGGACATTTGAAGAGTGAGACAAAGATCTGTCAAGTGCGACACAGTGACATTTGTTAGTGTTGACAATGCATAGGCGGTTATTTTTGAATTGATTATTTGAAAATAAAAGTAAAAACTAAGACCCTGAAACAGTACCACAACATAAATACTGAGGTTTCTAATGGTGACGAGCAGCAAGTACGATCGGCTGCTTAGTCACTCAAACCTTTTCCACCAAGCAACCCACAAAACATGCCTGATGGACTCTAATCTGAAGGTGCAGTTTCCATGGACCGCTGGACATCTGACAACCTTCTCACGCTGACACTGTGCCGGAGCCTTAATACTCACAATTAGGGCTGCGACTGCCGTATTTCATGCGGTATTTCATGCGTTATAAACTGTCCGGAAAAAATGACTCGTCACAATTTCCCACGGGCCGGGGTGATGTCTTCCAATGTCTTATTTTGGCCGACTCGCTGTTCAAAACTGAGACACAGCTGAGGCTTCCTGCAGCCGTGTTCAATGGAGAAATCCAGATGGGACATTTGCATGAGAAACAGTGTTGTTTTGGGTATGATTTGGGTGCGTGAGACTGGAGAAGGCTTAAATTGCGAGTGATGAGCCAGTGAGAAAGGGAATCTTAATGAGAACCTCGAGCAGCAAACTTTCCTGCACACATTAGGTCTGTTTTTCAGAACTACCTTTCCTGGTTTGAATTAGAAAATTCAACCTTGAAGCTGGTCGACATCCTCCGCGCGTGTGAACCGAACGCATTAGGAGCATCTTGAGGGGGATGATAAACAAGGTGTTCCTTCTCACGGTGTGCCCCGTTCACAAGTGATGTCTCATTAGCCTTGAAAGGGGAGACGGGGAATAAACCGTTCGAATCATTAGAGACAGAACATGTGATGATTCACGGGGAAAAACTCCCACGAGACCGTACCCTTAAGGAATAGCCCAGATCATACACTCACTGGGGATGGAGGTGAGATATTTTAGCATGTTGTTATGCTGTACATGATTAGATTTATACTTTACCCCTTAATTTGTGTGTGCTTTTTATTTTAATTTAGGGTATTTGGACAGTTTCTACATGTTCCATCCTTTCTCTCTGCTTTCAGACAATTTGGGGATGGAGATAACAATCTCACCACAAGGTCCTTCAGCATTAAAAACAACCTGCTTAAGGAGTTTAGGCCAGTAAAATCACTGCTATCCTTTTCATACTTTATATTTTTTTTAAAGGACTGAGATAATTTGTTGGATGCTGCATTGTGTAAAATACAGTAATCAGTTAGTAAGAAGTGTGCAATAGTGTTTACATTGAGGTGTTGACTCAGAAAACTCCCTTTAGACATCTGTTTTAATGCCACAGTCATCAAATTGGTGTATTTCTTAAGATAAACTAAGTAATAAACTAATAATCCTTTATTAGTCCCGCAGTGGGGAAATTGCAGGATTACAGCAGCAGTGCACACCAGAGACACATTATCTCGACACATTATCACGTTGTGAGCAAAAGTTTTGTTACAAAATCAGATTTGAATTTTTTATAAATAACTCACTTATATAGTTACTTTTACTTTTAGCACTGAATAAGTGATTTATTTCATATGAAAATGAATACATGACTGGCAATGAGGTAAAGATTTCTCTGAAATGTTCCAAACATTTCTGGAGTGGACAGGGTTATTTTCTTTTCTGTGCTGTATTTTTTCCCAGGATGCACCCCACTTCACTTGCATTCCTGCAATCAGAAATCAGGTCTGGAGGTGTGGGTTACCTTTTTCTCATCTCTCTTGGAGAAATCCATCGGTGTAATAGGCTTAGAGTGCTAAGCATGCGGCGCTACATGCCACAGTCCCGCTTGTACAAAAACACAGTGTATAGGGGAGGGCAGATTTCAATGGGGGGGCTCATTTTTCATCTTCACCAGTTCCTTTAAGACCCCTCGGACTTTGACACCAAATCCCTTTAATGGCTTATGTCTGGAATTCTGGAAGCTTAGGGGTTGTTGTTTTTCTTCTTTCTGTGTGGCGGTTTGGTGTGAGAGAACACACAAATGATTTACTTATTGCATTAGATTAACTCTGTCTCTGTATTTTACGCACGTTTAGTTAATGCTGTTATCAAGAGGGACAATGAACAAACTGTACAATGAGCTGCGGCTCCTCAGTCATCAACACTGCAAGCCGTCAACCCATCGATGGGAATGCACAAATCCCAGCTGCTGTTCTCTAAGTACGTTTTACGTATATGTCAAAATAATATATCCATTTAGCCGCTAAAAGTGATCTGCCATGTTTTTCTCTGACTTAAATATCAATTTTAAAAGAATCGCCACCACTCTGATGTCGTAGGTTTTAGGTTCAGTTAACTTTTTGAGGGTTGAGCGTCAGTAGATTATGTTGGTAAAGGTTAAAGAAGGTCATTCCTTTTTTTTTTTAGGTGAATAGGGTCACATGGTCTGCACATTTTTGTGTTTTATCTGAAAAACAACTTTAAAGTTGTCAGAGTGCACCAGGTTGATGCATTTGTAACTTTAAAATGTACATAGCTTTATATAGTATTGACCAAAAAGAATTGTCGTCGTATTTTTTGCCATAATCGATCAGGTATAGACTGCGTTGATGTTGCGAGATATATGCTGATATATATGTATCGTGACGCAGCTAATTCTGAAATCTAGAAAAAATCTGAGAAAGTAGCTGGACCCAGCAAACATTGGGAAACCTGTCTCAAGTGGGGCACCTTTTTATTCTAAGACTTAAAAAGGTGTGACTCTACCCAAGGATAATTTTCTTATCAAGCTTTTTTTTTTAAATACGACTAAAATCATTCTCAGTTTTTAGTCTCTTTAGTCTTTTTCTCGGTTTCTCAATTGAAGAAGACTTACTTTTACTTTTTAGGACAACAACAAGCAGAGTGAACATTGTGTTGTACACGGCACGCTCATTTATTGGTAGCGTTGATTCATTTTGACTCATTTGTCATGTCGTCGCAGTCTAAGCGGTGGCAGAATCTCTCCTTTTTTAGTGAAACTCTTCTGGTTGCTTTACACTCAGACACTTAGAGGCAGCGGGAAAGAGCAGGAACCCCCAAACAAAGTCCTGAAGAAGAAATAAACGCCCACACATTCCTGAAACCTAAAGTGAAGGACCGAGCGGCGCGCAAACTCACCAACCAAAGGCCCGATTCATCTGAAATCCTTTTCACTGCGTGCCAAGGTGCTCGGAGTCAAAGTGCAGCCCTGCAAACTGTTAACTGGGACCCGAGCAGAGGCCGGCCCGCTCACTGCCGCAGTGTAGTGTTTCTTTAATGCATAACTGGCCGTACCATAACTGATTATTTGAGACGGACCTGAAGGTGTTTCCACCAAACGGACCCGGTGCAGTCAGACGTTGATGCTGCTCTCCATCACAAAAGTCCTTCATTTTTTTAACTACAGCGTGTTCTTGTGGGAGAAACTAGAATCTACTTCTTCACCTATTCTTGTTTTCAGGGCAGCCCATTCATACCCTTTGCACAAGTGCTGACACAATTAGTCAATTTATAGATGAGTCAATGAATTGGATTCTCTCTTTTTACTGCCATTTCTTCATCACCCACTCTTTTCTTTTTATATCTTGTGTGTTTTTTGCCGTTGTCCCATCACTGTTCACAACCTCAGATTTGTAAAGTACTGCTAGAAATCATCCTTCAAAATTTCCAGTTCTTCAGCTTACATCCAATCAGTATTGATTAAACTGATGCATTGATCAAAATTCAATGGTTGGCAACTTCAATATTTGATGAAATAGTGAAATTAAAAAAAGTTAAAGGTTTTGTTGGTTACAGCTTCTCTGATGTGAGGATTTGTAGCTTTTAATGTCTTTTATGTGTTATCATAAACAGACTTTTTTATCTTTCCCAAACGTGTAACTAGAAGTTGATACTGTGGGCTCCAGGCTAAACGTCAACAGCAATTCATGAACAAGAACAATTCATAGAAGCCGGGACGGAAAAACCACCACATCTTGTTTTTGTGCTCTGTCACTAATGCAAAACATTTCAGTTCTCTACTTCTGTGCTGGGATATTTACCAGAGCCAGCCAATCGCTTCTTCTTCGGGGAGGAAGAAACAGCGAAGATGTCTAAGATTGCTCAAATATTTCCTGCTGTGTACTTCCAGGAAAACCGTCTCGCGTCACATTTACTACATCGTTTTTTTTCAAGTGAGCATTACCTTACTGCTAGCTTTTCAGGTGATTATTGGTGTCTTGCTGTTTGCTTTGCATTACCATGTCAGCGAAAACCTTTCTGGCCGTTCAGATAGATTCACGTTTGTGGCGTTGATGTTACGTGGCTCTCGGCCACAGAAACTTCACGAGTGCCTTCAGTGACATGCGCGTAAATTCCAACATCGCAAGGAGGCCAAGGACCAGTTTGAAATGATCAGATGAGAAAAAGGAGAAGTTCTCAGAGACGGAAACCATAAAAGAAACTCAAGGTCCAGTCGGCTTTGAATTCGTTGCGGCAGTCATGTGAAAACTTTCCCATTATAGTCCGCGGTTTAGGAATGAAGACAGACAGCAAGCCTTATTTTGACACTGGTGTATGTGTGTGTGTGTGTGTGTGTGTGTGCGCCTGCCTTTTTAAACTCATCCTGCCCGGGGCCCTCCACAGAAAGACTCACAGATATCTGATGGTCTTTATTTGAATATATATATTGTACCTGCAGCCCTACTTGACTTCCAGATTGTACTGCTGATTTCATGTGAAATATTCTATTACAGCCATGTTTTTTTTGTATGTTTTTTTTTTTTTTTTTATATAAACATCCCCTTTTTTGGGTTGCCATTTTAAAGATACAATATACAATCACTTCCTAAAGGACGATAAGAAAACCATATGACAACCCATTTTTCAAATAAACAGTCATGTAGTCCCGATTTAAAAAAATAACGTGGCCACACGGGACTCTTAAAACGTTCTGCTCAACCTCAGCCGCACTGATATGAAAAACTAAAGCGGTAGAAAAGCCAAATCTCAGGATGTTAAAAGAAAGAGAGAAAGAAAGGCATCAGCCAAGGTTGCCTACTCTTCAGAGTGCAACAACATCCATCCGCCCTCGCAGTGACGCATTTAAATGCATGTCGTTGGCTGAAAGGAATGTTATCCGGATAACGCGCCGTCACTTTTAGGAGGAGGGGTAATGTGCGGAAAGACTGAGGCAGATCTCTGCTGTAATCTGTCCTTTTTTTAATGATACATTTACATTTTATTTGGATGCTTTTGTCTGCTAAGCATCATGGATTACACTGTGAGAGTGAAGGGTATGTATGTATATATATATATATATATATATATATATATATATGTGTGTGTGTCTGTGTGTGCGTTTTTTTTTTTTTTACTGTTGGACATTGAAACCTATGAAACATAGTTAGAAGCCTTATAACTCGACTTGAGGAATTTATACGCCGCTCTGAATGAAGGTTTCTCTGACTCACCGTTCAGATATGCAGCCCGCCTCTCTGTGTGTTTGCACTTTGCCGCACGCTTTGTCAGTTTGCATTAGAGTGCCGGGGCCCGGCCTGGCTGTTTACCTTGGTATGTGAAACCTGGGGGTGTGTGTGTGTGTGTGTGTGTGTGTGTGTGGACTTGGCTTTGGGTGATATTGGGTTTTAAAGGCTGAAATTGCACCTGTGTGAATATCCTGCAGATTAATTTCGGACCACTTTGATGCCAAAACATCCCAAGAACTCAGTGTTTTCCAGATAAGCTCCTTAAAAAACATGCAGACCATCATGTGACACCCTCCGCTGAAACTCATACTTTTCTATAATTGGGAGGTTTAGCAGTTACATAACAGAGTTACCCACGCTGGACATAAGCAGGAGGTCAAACATCCTGTTTAAAATCATTAAATCCTAATTTGCGGTAAAAAACAACAACAACTACATGTGCAGAGATAATAATACTCGACTGATTGTATTTGTCCCCGCTGTAGCTGGGGGTTGACCGTCAGCACAACACCATATGCTTTTGAGGGCCATGACACCTCCGATTAGCGACATTGCAGTGCTCGGATTGATCATTTTGTTGAGTTTACATAATTCCATGTATTTGTTTTTTTGTGTGTGTATTCACTGGATTGGATTTCTTCTCGTTGTCTTTACATCCCAAAAAGTTAACTATTCACAAAGCCAAGATAGTAACGATCCTGAAACATTTCTTGGTGAACAGAACTGCTCTTTAGTTTAGGAACCCCCTGACAGCACAACAAATGCATCTTATATTATATCCTGACTGTTCTGGGGCTGGTGGGAGCGCTGAGACACTGATCCCCCCCACAGACTATTAATCAATTCATAGTTGGTCACTTTTAAGACATTAGAAGATCTCCCATTATTTCACATTTTCATCCACTAAAGGTTTAACAAAGTGCTTTACTGTTGAACAAATAAGAGAAATGCCTGTGAGACAAAGGACCAACAGTATTTCAACAGTTTCTGTCCACTACCTGTTCCCAGTATGGGGGCAGTGGGACCACTACAGCAGCGAAGCACGGGGGAAGCTCCACACGTGGCTATTGAAGGACTGACGGTGCGTGCGCTGGTCCCTCAGTGACGAATGGCGGCGAGTTCAGGCGAGGGTAACCATGTAAATAATGGGACGTGGATACCGAGCCAGCCGACCAGACGGCTTTTTTCATTTTTTTTTCTGGGATCAGCGGTTCGGCCGAAGCCTTCTCCCATCTCCCTGAGCTAAATTTAGAGCGGAGCTGAGGGGGTCTCTCTCCGGGCCCCTTTTCATTATTCATCAGCTGAAAAAGGATCCAGTTCAGTTTCTCTCTCTCTCTTCAGCGGCAAGCCGGCGCTCTGCGTTTGCTTGCGTCTGCAGTCAGGAAAAAACACACACACACACACACACACAGGCAGCAACATTTATTTTTTACAGTTTAATACTGGGAGCGCAGTGGAGCTACTTAGCTGTCAGGGTAACTTGCTTCTGTCATGGTTCACACTTATAAAATTAAAGCGCCGAATTGCATGCTGGGTAGAGCTCGCGCACAAAAAACAGGAAGAGACAGACCGGAAGACACGCCACACAAACAGCTGTTCGCCGCCCAACTCGCTGCAACTGGCCTTCCCAGCATGCAATTCGGCCGTGTAATTTTTAACCATGAAGTTACCCTGACAGCTAAGTAGCTCCACTGCGCTCCCAATATTAAGCTGTAAAAAAATAAATGTTGCTGCCTGCTGTTGTTGCGGATATGCACGGCTCGCTGACGGCGCTGGTCGCTGACGCGGTGTAGAGCAACAACAGTTGTTACGTGTAAGCACCGGTATGACGGTATATGAGAAATTCATACTGTATGGAAATCTGAAACCGGTATACGGTTTGAACCGGTATGTTCAAACCGTATACCGGCACAGCCCTATGTGTGTGTTTCACTTTTTTAATTTTAGACCTGGGCCCTGTTTCTCGTACCTGGCTAAACAAAGTCAAGCAAATGTCCTAATCTCCATCTTAAATTAGCGAGATGATTGACATCAGGCTATCTGGGTTTCTTCACGGCTGATCCACGCTGAAACGGTCTCGTTAATTCTAACCAGACATTAGTCATCTGGATAAATGCGCGTGCCCGCTCTTCTTCAGAAGGGATAATAATCGAGCACGGACACCACGATCTTCTAACAGTACAATGGCAAATAAACTCAGAGGAACCTCTTTTTATTTCTCTGCTGAGAAGTAGGAGAAGATCATGAAGACATATGAGGAATTTATTACCTTAATCATTCACAGCAAACGCGTTGCGAATATTCGCAAGGCGTTTGCAACGTTTTCGGTGTGAACTCAGCATAACACCGCCCCCGCTGCGTCGCAAATATATCAGACAAGTTAAATGTGTCAGTTTTGGGAAAATGTATCGGCTAAATTTAAGTGCTTCATCACCCAAATCAATCAGATTATATTTATTTAAATGTATCTGCTGCCAGTAGTATACTAATTAATATATACTTATGAGGATATATGTACTGTATGCGCGTATGTATCATGTACTATGTGTATATACATGTATGTGTAGATTACCATATAACTAGGAGTTTGAATATGTGTATGGGCGGATCAGTATATATGTATTATTCATAATCAGAAATTCAATCACTTGAAGCAGTGAAAAGAAATTGTGTGTGATTTTCTGTATTCTTATCATGAGTCCACCTTAATCATGTTCTACAATAATGATATGTATGGTGTACTAATAACACTGTCATATAATTCTGAGAGCTTTCGACACATCCATAAGTTTCTTAAGCGCTAAATAAACTTAAGAACAGCGCGGCATGCAGCGGGTGAGAGTCTCTGTCTGTGAGACGGGCGATCGGCTGCGCCTGTGGTGATCAATGTCCGCGGCTCGAGAAGCTCTCGTAAATAAATGATTCCTTGACAGCAGAATCTATTGCGCCGCGTACGGAAGTCATGAGGATGTGAGAACGGATCTTGGCGATCTCAAAGAACTCTCTCCCAATAAAACTAATATAACTAATATCGCTCCTTCATCAATGAGGAAGTGAGCTGCCTTTTTTGTCCGGTGGGAGTGGCCAGCTTATCCAGTGAATTTCAGTTAGCCTGCCCGGGAGCAGGTTTAAATTTTTGGCTGTGTTGCTATGGTGATTTATCTAAGCTTGCTTCGAGAAACCGAAAAGCCAGACCTACATCATCTTATCCTGACAATTAGCCCGCTAACTCAGTAAGCCAGGTACGAGAAACAGGGCCCAGCGCCTTTATTATATTGAAGTTTCAATACCCACACCAAAGCAAAACTTTCATGGTTTGAACCAGATGCGACAATGAGCTCAACCCTCTATCTCTGCTGTTGGCAGCAGGCTTCTTGTTTTTGGATTGTTTAGACTTACATAATTTAACTATTTGCTGTCGCGTAGTAAACATGTTTTTCAAACCAGTGTCTGTACTCCGGGCCAAAGATGGTTTGTGAGAGGGAAATGCCACTCTGTACTGTCTCAATCTGAGAATGTTCCATCATTACATTATGCATCATCTTGATTGGGATATCTGGACATTCCAGGCTGAGCTGCAGCTTGTCGTATTGTCTGTTCTGCTGCAATCGCACAGAATCAGGAAACCGTAGATGGCAGATGACCATATGCTCCTATGTTGATGGAATAAAATTCTGTTTATGAATGAAGCTTGTAAATAAAACAGTCTTCTGAAGTCTTATCTTTATGTGGGACTAGACACGATTCAATAATAACATAAAAGTTGTATCACACGTTCCCTCCATTGCTGCCGTTGCCTTAGGAGCTAAACAACATTCAGGCGGGATAAAACAAAATTAAATAAATCTCACTCAGAGAATTGTACCGTTGCGTTTTTAGCGTCCCGGAAGCTGTGAGGCCGAGGGTTGCCCCAGAAACCTCCAGGCGATGCGTCAGCGCTGCTTGTGGAATGCCACGGGCCGGTTTCCTCCTATTGTGACCGGCTAGTGAGACCCCCCCCCCCCCACCACCCCTTTCTCCTTCTCCCCCCTTGGAGGTGAATAGAGGACTCGGTGAAACTCCCCACCCCCTCCACTCACACACACTCTCCCTGCCTCTCCCTTTCAGCCCTCTGAAGCTGCTTTTTATTGAGCCCGGATGTTTTAGTTTGGTCATTTTATTTTCAGACTTATTCAGCCTCTATAATAACTGTAGCGTCATGTTCGGGTTACTACATACTATATGTATCAATTGATGGGTGTCTTTAAGCTAGGGCTGCAGCTAAGAATTCTTTTCAAAATAAACTGATACAAAAATGGCGTCACATGTTCCCGAAAGCTTATTCCAAATAATCTCAAAAACTCAAAGGTGCTCAATTTACATGGACAATGAAGAGAACAACTGGAATTTTACAACAAATGTTATTCAATTCATAATGACGCCGTCATTTGAATTGTCACTAATTGGCTGTTGTTTGAGAACTGCTTTTGTGTCAACCGCAACTGTCAGTCTGGTGTGAATTATTACAATCTGGTTTATTAACGTGCTCATTATCATCACGTGACGCTTAACATTACACACTATTTTACTTTCCCTGTTTGGCCCATTTTACAGCTTTTAGGTGTTTTTATTTTTTATTTTATTTTTTTAGTCTAAAGTTGGGCCAGTTAGTTTATTGTACAATTAGTTTCTGTTGTCTCACGCACACGCACAAATGTTAGAAAGCGTATGGGAGTATTTAGAGGGTTCAAATGAGTCTGTTGTGCAGAGGTGCAGGCAAACAAATACTTGTACCAGTTCGGACCCTTTTTTTTTTTAAACCATCTGTAAGGTTAGGGAGGTAAGGGTATATTTTGTTGTTCCGAAGGGCAATTTGTTGCTCAGCCGTCAGTTAAAAACAGTCGTCACACTAATCGGCACACAAACATCTCTGGAATGCGAGAGTCTAGAGGGACGTGAGTTAAGTTGCATCATTGGTCTGAGACCCAGTGTAATTATACTAATTAGTTGTACTCTTAACTTTTGAATTGGAAAAAACGGTTACTGTTATTACTGCATGCCTCATAATTGTTTTTTTATAGTACTTTGCAATAGTTTGCTTAAAGTGATCATGTATCAAACAACTTATCGAGGCTAGTATTATCATAGAAATTATCGAGAAATGAAGTAAATGTGGAAGTGCCAAAAACTGCAGTTCCTCGAAGGGCCACTTGTGATTGTCTCCAAAAGTGAGTCAATCTTCATAGACGCCCATGTTTACAGCAGAAATAAACATGTTTACAGCAGAAATGGAAATGTTTACAGCAAAAAATATTATGTTTACAGCATAAATAAACATGTTTTCAGCAGAAATAGACAGATTTGCAGTCTGGTACAAA
Organism: Myoxocephalus aenaeus; assembly: GCA_038501785.1. NCBI lineage: Eukaryota > Metazoa > Chordata > Actinopteri > Perciformes > Cottidae > Myoxocephalus > Myoxocephalus aenaeus. The sequence goes on along the minus strand of JBAMJR010000144.1, from coordinate 5,372,321 downwards.
AACGTGTAGTGATCGTTTTCCTGCTCGAGATGACTGTACAAGTTGAATTTTCGTATCACTCACCTTTTACAGTTATACAAAGGCCTTTTTTAAATACAGTCTCCGACACTTCTGAGCAGACCACATGGAATGCAGCCGATGATTGAGCGTCCATCAGAACCAGAGACTTTAACTTGACTTTGACTCGAGCTCAAAGACTTGTGAACGTCTCTGCATCTTGGCAGATTCAATCTGGGACCGAACCTGAACTCACTGAACGAAGGGTGATGAAGATCCGTTCGCTTTGACCGGGCCCTTTCATCTGCAAAATCCTGAAGTTACCCACAATCCCTTTTTAAGAAAACCCCAGCGCTTGTTGGTGATTAATTCTGTCTTGTCATGTTCGGTCTGGCTCTAGCATTCAAAGCAGTGTATTGCAACATTTCCTGATTCATGATCGAGATGTTATTTCAGTCTCTCTTGGACTGATGAGGTCTGAGACGTTTGTTGATCGCAGTAGAGTTTTTTTTTCTTTTTTCTCTCTTCTTATTTGGGTTTCTAAAATCTATTTTCCGACTCTGTTTTCTGCAGGCAGACGAAGCCTCTGACGTTCGCTGACTGCATCGGCGATGAGCTGCCGGTCGGCTGGGAGGAGGCGTACGACCCCGCCATCGGAGCGTACTATGTCGACCACAACACCAGTGAGTGTACTGTTATGTTTTACTTATTCCTTCTGCTCATCTCCCTTGTTAACTCTGAAGCAATGCCCTGTTAACGATCGACACCTAAATGTATGTCTGATGGATGTGTCAGTGTTTTCTAGTGTGTGCCATAACTGTGAATAAGAACTCAGGAGGAGTATAAACTGGTTGAAAGTGAGCAAGATACATGAATTCTGTTTTTAGGTTTGTTTTTTAACATCTGCCTCTCGGGACTACAGATGAAAAATAGCCTCTGGTACATTTACAGAATTTTTTGTATTAATGCACTGTCCCCTTATCAAATAAACCCAAATAAATAAAAGAATCGGAAAACTTGTATTATATTGTGAAGAAATTATTTTTGCAATAGTCCAGTTTTTGAGGACCAGTGTTTAAAAATAAAAAATAAATGTTATTGAACAATTTTAAATTACATTTTAATGCCAACTTTTTTCGTTAAAGTCAACCAGAATAAATTCCAATGATGTGATGAGTCTGATAAATCATCTCGGAACGACTGAGTAACGTTTGACACTTTTGGAAATATTCGACAACTGGAATTTGGCCGCAGACCAAATCGTTGTTTTAAACAAACCTGTAACGCTGACGCTAACGCTTCAATATAAATGTGCAAACCGACAAGTGGTGTTAGCATCTTTTTGCTCAACTCCTAAACCCTCCCTTCCTCTTCCAGAGAGCACCCAGCTGGAGGACCCGCGCGCCCAGTGGCAGCGGGAGCAGGAGTTCATGCTGCGGGACTACCTGGCCGTGGCCCGCGACGCGCTCAGCGCCCAGAAGGAGATTTATCAGGTGAAGGAGCAGCGGCTCCGCCTGGCGCAGCAGGAGTACCGGCAGCTCAACGACGCCTGGCGGGACAAGTCTACGTCGCAGACCAGCTGTGAGTACCGCGGAGGGGCAGAGGGGAGAGGAACCCCCAGACGTGGGGCATCTTGGTTTTATGTTGACGTTCAGGGACGTGAGAATTGAAAGTGTAAAAATATGATGGGATATATAATAGGAGGAAGCGCTACGTGGTTCTGACAGCAATGTTAATGCAGAGCAGGTGCTACTGACGCTGTGGTCAAACATCCACACAGACAAGTCAATAGTAAAAGAATAGTACAACTGCACATGCAATAATTTTCTTTGTTAACTGATTATACCCATAATCACTCAATTAGTGAACGTTATGATAATGTCAATGAAAACATTTATACGTATAAATGGTTTCAGGAAGAAAGAAAAAAAATAAGAAAAATAAGGTAGTAAGGAAAATACATACGATAAATGAAAGAATAGAGAGAACAATATATCAAACGGAATAATTGAGAGGATAAAATGAAAATAAAAACATAAGTATGAAAAATGTATAATATAAAGGGAAGATAAATACATAAAATCAGAGGGAAATTTCAATGAGAGTAAATTAAAAGAATAATAAATCAACTTAAAAAATATAAGAAAAAAGTTTCAATTCAATTAAATACAGAAAAAAAATACAAATATTAAAAAAAGAAATAATTGAAAATATTATTAACTTGTACACTTTAACAGGCAGTTATTTTGAGAATCCATTCCACCTCTTGTGTGCCTTAGGATCCAATAATCACAAACAGACTCAACAATCTCTCTGATTGCTGCTTTTTAAAAAAAGCAGCAGTAGACCAACACTTCAAGACTGACCGATGCCACCAACAAAACAGTAATAAAACATGTGTGGCTAATGTGATTTCTGAGTTTATGACCATATGATGTTATTCTAAAGGTCATAATGCGGAGGAGAGAGGATGAGCAGCAGTGCTTTGTCCGTGTCAGCCCGTTTACTCTGCGAAGCCCAAAAAAAAAGAAATTCAGTTTCAGGGTGAAGTTTGGTGAATTTCGACACACAATTTTGTGCGGTTTACCGAGTGGGAACTGCCTCGACAGTGCTGACCTTTTTGAGGGAACGGAGAAAAAAGGAAGATGAGAAGGGAGGAAATACTTCGTAGGATCAGTGTTGCTTCATTTTAGTCTCTCAGAAGAGGGTAAAAACATAATTGACATCAGAAAGGTAGATGGTTCCTTATTTGTGATGATATACTTTTTCTTTTAAAGTCTTTGCAGAACAAAACATGTCAACAAATCTCATGAGATTTTAACAGAGAGATTTTAGTCGGCTGCTCTGTCTCTTGCTCATATGTTTCTTCTGTCATCTCTACCTGGTGAAATACAAAAAACGGCTGTAAAGTAACCAAATGATAGAAGGACATAATGGGCCGTTCTTTAACTCCTCTCCTTTCTCTCCTCATCTTTCCTTTTTCCTGCAGTGAATTCCAGATCGTCGTCCTCCAGCAAGTACGACCCCGACATCCTGAAAGCAGAAATATCCACAGCCAAAAGTCGGGTAGGAGCCTCACCTTCCTGTTGAAACCTCGTCTGTCTAATCCCCGATCTTACTAAATGGAAACGTGTCTCATTGGGGCTTCAACTAAACTCTATTTCCCCACCGATTCATCTATATTTTCAATTAAACTATATTTTTGAGTGTCTTTTTTCTTCATCTCTGTGTCTCAGGTGAACAAGCTGAAGCGGGACCTGGCCTGTATGAAGCAGGAGCTGCAGTGCAAAGAACAAGGCTTTGAGACCCTCAAAGAGTAAGTGTCCTCACACAGACCCGGATGCACTCTTTGTTGAGCAGGTATTTGTTCTTGGAATGCGCTTTCTCCCGTCTAGCCTCCCCCCCCCACCTTGAACTCTCGCTGAAGGACATTTTGACAGGTATATTGCTTGACAGCCAACTCTGGGATTTGATCCACACGCTTTATGTTTCTGCCTAATTTAATTTGACGAGCAAAGCAAGACAGTCAGAATCTGACTTGAATAGCAAGTGTATGTGTGACCTTCCCTCCGTCTTCACATATTTTTCGTCTGCCTTGCAAAACACGTTTTACTGTGTGGTGAAGTGTTGAGGCAATCTTAAGTCATCACCTAGGTTCATATGTTATGACTGTGTATATATTAATACATACAAATGTATCTCTTCAACAAGTACTTTACAGCTCCTTTCCCCCCTGAGAATATATGCAACATCTTTCTGTTTTGGCCATCAGTTGAGACTAAGCCAGTTCGAAAAAGGTCTTGACGTGGTCACCACGATGTCACCCAACTAGAAAAATGCTTTAAGGAGCTCATTGGCTTTGCCTTTTCACAACCAAAAGTCTTATTGTGTTCAACGCTCAAAAACTCTAAACTGCCAAGAATGTAAAAATATGTTTTGAGTGACCGCGAACAAATAACACACCAGCTGTGAGAATAGAAACAGATATCTGTCACGTTCAAAGTTTGACAGAAAAAAGACCCCATTGTTTATAGTGAGAACCTGAAAATAAGCTTACTAGACCCGTTTCTGTCTCCCCTAACTCTGTCTGTGATCAATACATTCAGATGTCAGTGAGCCTCAGCTCATTATTTTTCATCGTCGGACAACAAACTAACATCTGATGCACATCCTGGCACAGCAGAAGTTATGTTCACCTTTTTTATATGAGCTGTTATCAAATCAATGTTTTGTGCCTAGCAACAGAAACAAACATGGTACATTTGACTGTACAAAGCGTACACGATATCAGGACGAGGTTTCATCAGCTGAGACTCAAAACACATGTTGGTCCTTATCCACGGTTTTGTTGTCTGCTGACAGAAAAAGGATGGCGTTTTCCTGTTGTTTCACTGAACAGACATCTTAACATATTAAAAACACACACAAAGGCCTCTGGAATTAGCCGCCTGAAACATTTCTACTCCGCTCCCTCTCACATGCTCTTTTTTCAGACCTCCTTAGTCATATCTCAGCCCAGCTCTTATCCTTCATTTGCCCTGTCCTTATCTATGACATGATCCCTCAGGCATCAGAGGCATATCTTTGCACCGTGGGAATGAAGGAGCCAAGACTTCCCTAAAGGGTTCTTGTGCTTTTCGGAGTTTCTCCTGTGAAACAGTAAATGTGAAATGTAGTTGAGTGGAACGGATGAAAGTTAGTGTGAGACTTCAGTGCGGCGGAGTTGCTTATCGCCTTGTTTATTGCCTCAGCATTATCACACATTCCATCCGATCATTAAACACTAACGCCTTTTCCCCGGGCGCCTCACAGGGCTGCCCACTGCTCCCTATCCAGGGATGGGTCAAATGCAGAGAAGAATTTCCCCAAGGGGATTAATAAAGTGCATGTTTCTTTCTTTTTCTCTATAAAAGCACCAATGGAACAACAGCTGAAGAATGTGGATTTGAAAAGGGAAACACCCCTTCTTCTATCTGACCTACTTCCACCCCTTAGAATATGAAGTGGGTTCGTCAGAAATGGCAAGGTGTACCCATGAAGCCATCAGTCGGGAATGTTGATTTGAAAGGGATTCATGCTCCCATTTGTTCTTTATGACTGCCTTTTCTTTTCTTTTTTTAATTTGCCACATTGGACATGCTGTCGGTTGACGTTGAATTGGAAAGGAATGTCCGGTCTGTTTGTCTTGCCCCGCGCGGCACAGTGAGTGTGTCAGGAGGATTAAATAGTAGCCGAGGCCGAGTGGTTGGGCAGCATTCCTCCGTGTCTTTGCTCTCCTGTTACAGTCATCAGACGGCATTCAGCAACCAATCGCTGTTTGCAGAAATACGAATAGGCTTAGACCGGAATGCAGCCGAACACTCTGCTCCTATTAAGATTCCACAGAATGCTGGCGCATGAGAGCCATGGGGTTTTCTGGTTTGTGGAACAGAGAAGTGACAATAACACGGACACATACTTTCATGTGGTTTGGTCTGGGTCTGTTTTTATTGGTTCGGGTTGTGTCCCCCACTTCGAATGAAGGAGAAGAACATTTTAGACCCACACAGAAAGATTGTACGAAACATTGGCGGGTAATTATTTCTCCACATTTTCCTCTAATCGTTTTGTTTTGTAATTTAGTGGAGGGTTTTATTTTAGTTCCATAGCAATTCAACAACAATTGGTGGACATAGACGAGTGGACATCACAAGCCAAGAAAGGTTGGGAACCACAGTGTATGAGAATAGTGTGCTTTGGTTTGGGTTCATCCCCTTCCTGTTTCAACGTCCCAATACAGTGCTGCAGGGATGGCGTACTTTTGTGGGCCAACACGGAAGTTAGCGTCGCTGGTTCCCTCGACAAAAAACTCATCTTATCTACATAAACTCATATTTGGTCCAATAAAAAGTTTCCCTTTCATCTCTCCCTCGTCTTACTTCTAAGGGGTGTGTGCGTGGGGGGAGCCAAAGCCTGCCTACTTACTAGCAGTGCAATCAAATGTCAAGGATTTGATTTAAATCCCTCTTGTCACTCTAAACCCCTCAACTATTTAGTCTCACTGTGAGATACGATACAGTGCATAAGCTAAAGATGCTCGAACTTCAGCCTCACTGGGACTTTAGGCTTGTGTTAACCACAGAGATGATTTCAGGGATCTAACCAGAAACCCACAAAAAATAAACAAACATTGGCTTCGTGACGAGGGAACTGGACATACAAAAAATGGGGGGGGGGGGCTTTTTTATCTTGACCCACGCTAGAGATTAAAAGTCAGCATATCTCACCCAGTCACCCACACAGGGAGAGATTCTGTGTTTGGGATAAGGGCATTTAGGAGAAGCAGATGTGTTTTTGTATTTATTTTATTTTATTATAAGCAGGCAGATGTTTGCCAAAACAGGTGAGTGTGCTCCCTTGACCATGAGACCATGACTCTACCTAGGAAGAGGCAAGAAAAACAGTATGGTTATATTGGGGAACTTTTAAATTGTTGTAATGTTTCAGCTTAGTCAGTCTCTCTCTCTCTCTGTGTGTTTTATTGGAAAGAGGTGATTGTAATTATAAAAAGGTTCATAACACTGTTTTCTCTCAGCATAAGTCCGTGTTTGAGAAGGATTTACGGAGGATTACTTGTTCTTTCTGCCTGTTACAGACAAGTGCCTCTCTCCCTCCCTCACTTCCTCATTCCCTCTGTACCTTGTTTTCTCTCTCTCTGTCCAAACCTCCCTCCCCCTCTTCCCCCTCTGAAGAATGTGAAAGGACCTGTTATTCAGATGCATGCATGACTTGCTGATGACAGGGCTTACATAGCTGCTGCTGCTGCCTCCGACGGCCGTTTCCTGCAGCGACTCTTCTGTCGGTTTCCCCCTGTGGCCGGGTCCCCCCCCCGACCCCCGGTCGGTCCGCCTGCAGCCAAAGAAAGAACAGGCTCTAATGCCGGGTTCACCAGAACGTTCCGAGTTGAGCGAGCATTTAATCCTGCCACTCAAACTGGTCAAGAGGGCGTCCCACGCCGAGCTGGCCCAAATGCGAACGCATTCCAACCGTGAAATGAACTCTGTTAATGTTTTCAGCGCGTCCTGCTTCAGGCTACGGGGACACCTGTGCTGCTTTAAACTGCTGAACTCACAATTCAGTTGTTCTCACCAGCCTTTGCCCAATTGTAACACATTGCTGAAGTTGAAGGGTTTATTGTAGATAGAAGGCAAAATAACTGTAAAGATGCATATTCAAATATCAGTCTAATAGCCAGCTGAATGCACTGCAGTCCCCAGTTGATGAAAAGTCTGGTTTTGATGCTGAGGCTGCAGGTTTCCAAGCTTTGGCCCATCAAGGTTTTTTTAATTTTATTTCCCCTGGAGGAGGTTTACAAATTACAGATAAATCGGCTAGTGCAGCGACGCATTTGTGGAAAACAAAAGCTTTTGAGAACCACGAGCCTCAACGTTTGAGGAACAAGACCGTGAAGTTCTCAGGTAGGTCTGGCAGTTAATTACAAAAAGGATATTGCAGTATAGCGCTAACACCATCCTTCAGTTTCCTCCAAGAATATGTGAACATGCGCTCAAAAGAGCAGCTTGGAAAGTACGAGTGAGGAAAGTAAACTGCTGTCGCAGTGTCCTTTGAGCGACTTCCTGAATCCTGTAGAGTAGAAGGCTGCGTTTACCCTGGACAGCTTTCACTCGACACTTAGTGTAACTGTATGAAAATGAGTCAAAGTGTTGCTGTGATACGTGTACGCTCTGCTGACCGAGTTCCTTGCGTAAACATTAGAGAAAATAAAAAGCAGCTAATTAAGAGTTAATTACCTGGTTATCCTTTTCGAGAAGCCGACAATGAATGATGATGATCTGGGGACGTTGTGACTTACGTTGTTCTGAATCATCATCCAAACTGAACGTCTCTCCCCCCTCGCCCCCAGGATTGACCTGAAGGTGTCCAACAGCCCGTATGGCTACAAGCTGCAGGAGGCGCAGACCATCCTCAGCGAGGTCCGCACCATCCGAGACGCCATCAGCTCTGGGGAGAAGGAGAAAGAGGAACTCATGCAGGTAAGATGACATTTGTAATGTCACTCCAAAAACAGTCGGTAAAACCCGACTCAAAACCCCATAACTCTGTCAAGAATTGTCTTTCTCGGCACACGTTCAGTTTCTAATAAGGGAACTTTAGCAATTTAAACCCATTATGGAGTTCAGGTTAGTGAAATGTAGCACCAATCGAATACGGTTCTAGTAATTCAACACCTAATTTTTGAAAAAGCACTTATCTAAGACCGAGCCTAAACTTGAGCACAAATCTGTTAATGCGTCTCAAAGCTCTGCATTGTTTAAAAGTCGCTGAAGGCACGACGTTGAGTGGAATCCGCTCCAGTGCCGTCTCTTTGACGCACAAAAGATGAAGGAAAAGAGGAGACGGATAATCCAAATGCCGACATGTGACACCGGGAGCCACGCGGATCATGTCGGAAACCACAGCGAGGCCCACATCGGCATGTGCATCTTTTTCCCACACAAATCAAATGACTGCGTATCGCTGCCAGGTCTCTGCTGCTCGACAGTTTGGGTTGTAGGGGTAAATGTATTCAACTGCCTTTACTTCTCATGCCAGGTATAAAGTACTCCCTAAATCCACTCATTCGATAGATTGAAACGTGGCAGGGACCAGAATTGAAAAACACTCTGGCTTACTTTCCCCAGGATGAACTTTTCAGGAAGAGTGCAGTGTAGCTCCCACTGTGGCAGCCAGTGATTTGTGACGAAGAGCAAGAATAAGGAAATGAAGATGTGAGGCGAGGAGATGACTTTGCTTCAGACGACTCCCGGGAGAGTCTTTACGCGCGTTAAAACCCCTTCACGTTATATTGCCATGAGGAAAAAGGTCCGGATGTACTAAAACGGATTTAGTGACCAACTAAAGAGCAGCCGAGGCTGCTGGGAAGGCAGGTGGTGTTTTAGTGTCGCGCCCCAGTCGTTGTGATGACTGCCTGTCGCGTTCACTCAGGAGGAGGTGAGGGCTGCGAGGATCAGTTCGAGATTAGTTTTTTTTTGGAGTGAAAATTAAAAGCATTTCGCTGACTGCAACGACATTTTATCAACTATTTCCTTTGCGTCGTAGTATAAACTCCTGAGTACCTCTGAGAGGCTGGCGGTGAGTTAGGAGCTGCGTTCACAGCCTGTCAGCCTTTATTTCTGTCGGGGCTGACGCTGTATCTCAGAAACCACTGCTTTGAGTTTAGAAAATGACTGGATTTATGGATGCAGCATTTTGATCATGACATTTCTGTATTTTTTGATTTTTTGAGGGTTAATTATTTTGTCTATAAAATGTAAAAAAAATAGCAAAAACCTCCCATCCTAGAGCCCGAGACGACGTATTCAAATGTCTTGTTTTGTCCGACCAGCAGTCCAAAATATTACTATAAAACAGAGAAAACCAGCAAATCTTTCTTTTCAAAACTGCTCACGGTTGCATGGGGACCTCAGTTGAAGTTCCAGGATGCTTTGTTCCCACGAATGTCTCTCCTCCTCCTGTGCTCCCATCTTCTACATAAAAAAAAAAAAGAAACAGTTTCATGACTACCCACCTTTTGTTGTGTGTGAGCATAAAATCGGTTTGATACGTGATGAGGCTCCCCTATGCAACGAGAATTAGTTTGTTTCTTGTTTGCAAATTCTCCGTACCTCTTCATTACAATGCCTCCAGGTTCTATTTTAGTTTTCAGTCTTGTAAAACATCTTTTATGTTTCTTAACGGTGCAGATGCTCTTTGATGCTCCAGGCACCAACACGTCTGCAAAGCAATAGAAAACGTAGAACAACTGTCCATAAATCTTCTTTTACCATTTGAGCATTTTACACTGCGGTTCTTAATAAGAGGGCTGCGGTGTTAACAATCTTCCAACATACACACCCAAACGTACAAAAAGATTCAACATATATCAGGCAGCTCTGGCTTTAGATTCGTTTGGCTCATGCTGGTTTGGAGGTAGAGGAAGGGGAATGTGTTCAATAATACATAATCTGCTCTGTGGACTCTACTCTGCCTCCCTCTTCCTCACATCTCTCCCTCTCCCGCCCCCTTACCATCTGCAGCTGACGGCTCAGTGTGTGTCTGCTTGTGTGTGTTTGTCTATGGCTGTGACAGTGACTTTATGCAACCAAGCATTAAGAAGTGCACTCGTGTGCAAAAAATGAAAAAACACACACACCGAGATGACAGCTAGAGAAATGGAGAGAGGCGTGTTCTTACTCACAGACCTCACTGACTGCTACAGTTTTGAGCCAAAACAAATAATTGATTAGTCCAGGTTCCCTGACCTTTTCAGACCATTTACCGCTATATACCAGACCCAAGTTTCCCCAAGTACCATTTTCCGGATGCCGACAGCGAAACAACCAAAGAGCCAACTCTCACTGTGAACAGCCGCTGACGCTTACTTGTGATGGTGAACGCCATGATGTACCTCGCCCGGTGACTTCTCCACATTTAGCTGGAAGCGGTGGTGCTCTGACTCTTCTTCTGTCACTTCTCACTTCAGAATCCCAGCCACTCTGCTGAGATCAACGGCCGGGGAGTCCGAATCCGACTGTCACCAGTTCGTCACTGTCACACGCTGCGTAGCGTTCCGATCTAAAATATTTATCTTACTAACAACTAAGACTGGGGCCTGTTGGAGAGAAATTGTTGGGTCTTTTAGCGCAGCTCCTGCATACCACCAGCTGCACGTGCGCCCCAGTTTTTAGTCCATCAGCAGAACATTCTTGATGATCAATTGATAATCAATTTTCAAACAAAAATACCAAACTTTCCCAGCTCCAGCTTTCTCAGTTGTATGTTGCGGCTTTTCTTCACTTTCCTGTGATAATAATTTGAATATCTTTGGGTTTCTTTTCTGAGTGACGTGCTGCTGCAAACGAGAGGACCATCCCTTAAACTTAAATGATGTGGATGATTCTCACAGGAAGTGATGAATGAAGTCGAGCAGAAAACGACCTGTGCTGAACCCGCCGCTGTCCTCCTTAAACCAAAGCCCCATAGAGGGAATGTAGGTCTGATGAGCACGCGGTATATGATTTTATGGGTCCTAAAATCTTATAAATACGAACCTATTTATTATCTCCGCTCGCCACTCGGGGCTGCCGCCCTGTTTAACAGCCACCTGGAACTTCACGCTGAAACAATGCTCAGTGGAGAGAGAGTCGGTCGAGATGCCGCATCATCAAAAATACTGTAACGCTACACCGTTATCATAGAGGTTGTATGTTGTTGTTTTTTCTGCCCCATCTGAATAGCAAAGATAAGGTGCATTCCGCGGCAGGCTTTAAAACAAACTGCTAAGATATTCGTCATGGCTGTAAAGATGAAAGGACGACTGCGACAGCCCTAACGTCTGCTGCATCACTCAACGAATGACGAACATGGAGCACACACAGATAGATAGAAGGGGGTGGGGGGGTTTTATACACCGAACTGTTTTGTCATTTTGAAGATGCTCGTCGCCCCGAGCTACTCTCACTAATGCCTTTTGTACAGTGAGTCGGGAGGGGGAAAAAAACTTCATAGTAAAAGGATGAAATGTGTGATTCAGAAACAATAAGCCATTTACGGTGCTATTAATATTGGTTCATCCCATCAGTCCCACTGTACAGTGTTTTATTGTTACTTTTTTTGCGCTACACCCTATTTTTTATTCCTGGTGTAGTTTCCTGCTGCAGTGTGCCACTTCATTCATGTTGTGGCTCGTACACTCTCCTGTTTCTGTCCCGTTTGGTTCAGAAACTGGCGGTGTTGAAGGACAGTTTCCGGCTGGACTCGGGCTCCCAGCAGGAGCTGTGGGGCAGCAGTCCCTCGATCGCCAACTCCGAGCTGTGCATCCCCCGGCTTTACTCCGACGCAGGCTCTCAGACCGACATCCCCGCTGAGGTGAGTCCTGGGCGGAAAATCAGTTTCGCTCTTCATCACCACGGAGAGAAGGATAGGAAAAAGCCACAGAGGAGCCGCAAGTCTGGGCTTTGGTCTGAACTGCAGCAGTCGGCACATCATTCAACATAGTCAGACAAGTTTAAAAAACAAAACTGCAATAGCATCAAAAAGTCTCCCAGCTGTTAGCTGTAATCTTCAGGCACCTTTTCCTGAGCTGACAGATCAACACTCTGTCGATCTTTGAAAAGACAGGCTGGATATCGAACCTAAAAAATGTCTTTCTTAGTGCAACGCAAGAGAATTTTAAAACAGTTTTATTGTTTAGGACGTAGAAATGATTAATTCGTACCATGCTCGATTACCCCTCCCACCCGAGTGCACCTGCGATCATCCTCTACGTGACATTTGGCCATGTTGTCGCTACAGTGGAGAAAAGCGCTGACCAACTGCACGATCCCAAGCCCCCTAATGGTCGACCTTTGCGTTATTCCTCCGTTATTAATGTATAATTTTATATGCAGGATGACTTTTTTTTTGTTTTGCTACTTAACTAAAGGATCTGAGCACTGGTTCGTGAATTGACGTGTTAATGTTCTCTTTGTGTTCAGTTCATGACGAGCACCAACAAACTGGCAGAGAAGGTTCGCCTGAGTCTGAAGTACGAGGAGACCAAGAGGAGGTACATGACTGTGTTTGTTTGTGTGTGTGTGTGTGTGTTTGACCTGTTTACTGTACAAGTGCCTTAGTAATGGAAATGTTAATGGTTTATTAGTAATTTACTTCAGTAAAAGCTCAGAGTACTTCTTCCACCTCTGCAAGTCACAGTCAGCTGTTGCTCAAACTGACAGCAGTCTGAATCTCTTTCTCTTTGTTTGCTCCTCTCCCTTCTTCCCCCCCTTCCCTTTCCCCTCGCGCTCCCAGGATCGCCACCATCGAGGTGCAGATCGCCAAACTGGACAGCGAGGCGTGGCCGGGGCTGCTGGACCCGGAGCGAGACCGCTTGATCCTCATTAACGAGAAGGAGGAGCTGCTGAAGGAGCTGCAGTATGTCAGCCCCCGCCAGCGGCTGCAGCCCAACGACGCCCAGAAGCTGGAGTCCGAGAAGAAACGTCTAGAGAGAGACCTGCAGGCCGCCAGGGACAACCAGAGCAAGGCTCTGACTGAGAGGTGGGGGGGGACAGGAGGAGAGGGGGGGGTTCTCTGGGGTGCCAGCATACTAAAGTAGTTCATTAAGCAGAAAACGCATGCATGAAAACATACACACTAACTAACTAATAATAACCCTGAAAGAGGAGAGGCTTCGGGTGAGAGCATAGCTGACGTTCGCTGACAGTAAGAACCACGAACAGCTGGACCAGTTCCTCTGTTTATATACTCTCACAAGATGGAGAAGGTCAGAGCAGGTGATGACAGCGGTGTGACGTCTGTGTAACTGGGTTCATTATTGTCTCATCTGCTGATGAAACGACTGACCTTCTACATCTGTTTGATGATTATTAAGAGTATGAGATGAGCATGACAGCGAGCACAATGAGCAGCCTCTCTTCCTCCTTCTACTCTCCTCTCCTTGTTTCCTCTCCTCTCCCGTCCTGTCCTCTTCATTCCTTGTTTCCTCTCCTCGTCTCCATTCTCTTCTCTCATCTCATCTCCTCCCCTCTGCTTGTCTCCTCTCCTCTCTTTTCCTTGTTTCTTCTCACTTTCTCCTCGCTTCCATTCTCTTCTCTTATTCTTTCATCTCCTCATCTCTTCTCCTCGTTTTCCTCTCCTTGTATCTATTATATGTAGCTTCTATTTTCTCCTGTCCTCTTCTCCCATCTCCTCACCTTTTCTCCTCTCTTCTCCTTGTATCCTCTCCTTACTTTCTCTCATCTCCTTTCTTCTCCTTCTCCTTGTCATTTCAACTCTCCTCTACCCTCATCTCCTCTTCTCTCCTGCTTGTCTCCTCACCTCTCTTTTCCTTGTCTCCACTCTTGTCCTTTCCTCTCCTTGTTTACTTTTCTCTTTCCTATTGCCATCTCTCTTTGTCTCCTATCCTTGTCTCCTCTCTTCTCTGTACATACTTTTACACCTCCATGTTCTCTCTATTCCGGCTCTCCTAAATCTTTTCTTTCACACTTTCTCTTTTCTGAAATAGCAGTAGGCAGCAAACCAGACTCGCCAAGATCCTGCAAGTCTCTTCAGCCACTCTCCCTCTCTCACCCCCACTCTCTCACTCACCTCCCCTCTAACAGGACGCTTGTTATTCAGCGTTCAGGTCGGACTCTACCTGAGCTCAGTCTCTCTTTGTGGCCTGTCTCCTGTTTCTGTAACATGAGAGGCTGCAGAGCCCGGTCACAAAAAGAACCTCTTGTAGTCCGCGCGCACACACACACACACACACACACACACACACACACACACACACACACACACACACACACACACACACATACACACACACACACACACACTGACACACACACACTGACACAAGAAATATGCAGACGCTCATGTATTCAGTGTCTGCAGGTTGTGAAGATGTCAAATTCCCTAAATCAGAGTCTTTTGGACGTTTTAAAGGCTCCACACAAACCCACGGGTGTGTTCAGAGATGGGGCCAAGAAGGCCTCCACTCAAGTGTGGCAAAGCTCTGCTTTGCATTGTGTGTTAGGTTATAATGAGAATGTCAAATGAGTAAATTGCTTTTCTTCAAAGAAAACATAACAAAACTAGCAGAAGAGGGAGGCAGAGGTCAGCATGAAAACACTCAGTCAGTCCAGAAAGTGTTTTGTGTGTGAGGACGGTGCATGCTTTGCTTGTAAAAATCAGACCCAAACTGTTGGGATAAGTAAACAAGATGATGGCAGCTTTTGGTACTTGATGGTTGTCTTCGTGCGACAGTGACATATTGGTTCAGTACCAGAAAAGCATTGAGCCACTCACACCTTTCTTTTCTCACTTATGACATATGTACAACATAGAAGAACTAAAAACAAGACGGGAAACACAGAAAGTCACACACACACACACCAGCGGCGGCGACCTGTAACCTGATCGAAGGCTTCCCCTCTTTGGCCAGTTTCCACTCAAAACATGGATCATAGTAACAGCCGTTAATGGACGGGTTTCCTCCAAACAAAGCTCACATAAACAAATGACACGGCGCTGTCACCTGAACACAAAGCAGCTGCTGACAATACCCGAACACATCGCCGCCGCCTCATAGTTTCGCAAACCTTTTTTTTTTCAAGCGCTCGCACCTCCAGCATTGGCAGAGATGGAGGATTATGTTCAGTATTTTTATAGTTTATATATATATATATATATATATATATATATATATAAGCATAAGCTAACTTAATTGATCAGATTAAGGCGTTACTAAACACGATTTGTTTACAAATATAAATATATTTTCTTGGTAATTTCAGACTGCGACTTCACTGCAAGAGGAACAAGCTGGTCAGAGAGCTGGAGGAGATGGTTCGACTGGCCTCATCACTACACACCCAACTCAAAAGGTTTGTCTCATTTCTGCTGTTAATAGCTCAAAAGATAATTCAGTCATTTATTTCATCCATCCTTTCTTTAGTCCGACATATTTCTCCCAAGGTCGTTGACCATCAGATGACTCGCTGCAAAAAACCCAATCATCATGTTTTTTAGGTTCAAAGCAGGCAGTCAAAGAGAGCGGAGCTTTGAAGTGAAGGGGAGGTAGAGAGATAAGCCGCGATTGAAGTATTTAACCTTTTAATAACCAAACATTTGCTGAAGATGAAAGGCGTTTTGTTCTCGTCGTCTTTTCCGATTTCGGTCATGATCGCGCCACAAATGTAATTCTCCAGCCCAAATACATTATACCCAGATACGCATTCCATTCTTACAACATGACACAAGACTGTCGTAAGAGCTGTACATGTTTTAATATTCACGTTCAATATTCAGCAGCCCTTGATTTTTTAGCTTGTGCTAAATCTGAGAGCTTGACAGTTGGTCTCCTCCTCTGGTTTCTGTTCTCGTCTCACGACTCCTTCATCCGGTCCGTCCTCCTCGTCTGATGGACATCAAAAGTGTCCCCCGGCGGACAGGACTTCTTCTCTGTCTGCGCTAACGAGTCTCCCTGCTTTAATTAGAGAGCTGCTCCAGGCAGAGAGGGGAGGAAAAGGGAACGAGAGGAGTGTGGAGGACAGAGAGAGGGGAGCAAGAAAACACTTTCCTCCTGAAAGGAGTCCCTCAAGTCCAATATTTTAGGTATATTTTAGGTCCTAGATTTGATTTGACGCTTTCAAATTGGCAATGAACATCTCGCCTGCTGGCCGGGAGATGTGGGGGAAAAGATGACCCAAAAATGACTGCGTTTATATCGCACAATTCATACAGGAAGGTTATTGAATGTGCTTTGCAGAATACATAAAAAATACTCATTGAATGACAGAAATACTGTTTTGAAATTGTTGTGATCTGTTTCTCCTGAGGAGCTTTTCAGCTGCGCTTGTGAGACTTTGCAGGACTCATTTTAGGAGAAACAATGAAAAGGAAAAGAGGAGAGTGAACAGGCAGGGAGGGATCGAGGAGACGAAAGTAAGAAATGGAGAGTGTGGAAGACTGAAGTGTGCCTGCAGTGTTGCTTCTGGCTTTTTTATTTTTTTATATTAATTTGTCTTCCGTCTTCTTGCTGAAGACTCAGTCACTTTCTCTTCTCTACATCAGCTGTCTCCTCATGAACCTCCTCTGTTCAGTCAACTCCCTGTGAAATAATAAAATACGCCATTAATTACAGCCATAATAGTGAGTTAGTTTTTTTATTTCACGTTAATCTTCCAAAGCAACTTGCAAGGACACCAGCAGAAACAAAGTGGTTCCAAATTACATTTTAAGTTGAGTCGTCACAGATTTTCCAGACTCGTAAAGTAAGCTAGTAAATTCATTACCTTACACTTAAACAAGCTAAAACAGATTGTTGGCTATGCCAGGGGATCTGCATGTCTGCTAGCTCCAATATCTAAGAGGCTGGTTTTCAATCACAAGTTCATACTTTGACAGATGTTTACAAATGTTGAATATAACTCGGTGAACCCTGCAGAAACTTCGGCTTTTTCAGTGTAGGGCAAGTTATTATTATCATTTGACAACTGTGAAGTTTCCAACTTTGGGATTATTTTGAAAAGCGTTTCCATTCTAAACATGTTGGATTTTTGAAAAACAGAAGTCAACGCGCATCCTCAGCCAAATGTATAAATCCATCTGCTTCCCAGAAACACAAGTCACAGTTTTTCTTCTTTCTGCCACCTTCTGACCGACTGACTCGAATAACAATTTGTAATATGACTTGATACATGACCGTAACTCATCCTCTCTCTCCTCCAGCCTGTCGGCCAGCACTCTGTCCTGTTCGTCCGGCAGCAGTCGAGGCTCTCTCACGTCCAGTCGCGGCTCGCTGGCCACCACCTCCAGCCTGGGTTCCACCTCCTCCCTCAGCTTCACCGACATCTATCTGGAGCAGCCGGAACTGGCCGACCCGGACTTCCAGAACAAGCTGGACAGCCTCCTGCAGGAGGGCGGCCAGGGAGGCTACCGCCCCTCCAGCTCCATCACCACCATACACGAACACGAAGTGGTGACGGGCTCCGGGGAGCCTGAGGGACCAGCAGGCGGGGCGGGAAGAGACATGGTGTGTCCCACTGGAGGTGGAGCAGGAGGAGGAGGAGGTGTCGGAGCGGAGTCGGGGTCCTCCAGGATCCAGGCGCTCAAACTGTCAGAAACCCCCCGCTCCATGAGCTCCCTCTCTCCTCGATCATCTCTCTCCTCGCTGTCTCCGCCGTGCTCGCCGCTCGTCACAGACACTAGTTTCCTGCCCGGAGAGACGCCGTTCACGGGCCAGACGGGGCCCGGCGGGCTGAGCCTGGACCTGGAGCTCCACAGGCGGCTAGCGGAGCTGGAGCTCAGCCTAGACTCTCAGGAGCAGCAGCGGCAGGAGGAGCACGGGGGTCCTGGGACGATCGAGGAGAAGCGGAACCACGACGACGGCGCGCTTGGCGAGGAGGTCAAAGGTAAACGGGAAGCTTTTGTTCTTTGGTTGTTCTTCATTCAAAATGTTCACGCAAGTCCTAATGTGTGCTGCCGAAATGCCAGCTTATTGAGGAGAATAACAGAAAGAAAACACAAACTGTGGACACCAAGTTGGAAGCATACTATTCTATGAAATACAGTTTTTATGCTGCAGCATTAGGAGTTACCGTTATTGGAACCAAGGACCATGAACAAGTCCACAAGTACACAAAAGTTTGTTGATAGGCTGAAGTGTTTTTTTTCAAGGTGGAAAGTCTTCCAAAGAACTACAGTATAATTAATAAATACAATGTGAAGGCGGTCTAAAGTTACCTCGCCTGGACAAGGGAAACCGGGGGACCCTCCCGGAGCCAGACCCAGGAGGGGAGCTCGTCGGCGAGCGTCTGGTGGCCGGGCTTTCACCCATGGGGCCCGGTCGGGCTCAGCCCGAAGAAACATCATGGAGCAGCAGTCGCCCTGTGGACCCACCACTCGCAGGGAGAATTATCGGGGTCGGGTGCTATGTAGACTGGGCGGCGGGCCAGGCAGGAGACCTGGGCGAGCCGATCGCCGGCAGCATAGACTAGCTCTAGGGACGTGGAACGTCACCTCGCTAGCGGGGAAAGAGCCGGAGCTGGTGCGGGAGGTGGAGCGGTACCAGCTAGATATAGTTGGGCTCACCTCCACGCACGGCATGGGCTCTGGAACCAAGCTCCTGGAGAAGGGTTGGACTTTGTCCTTTTCTGGAGTTGCCCAGGGTGAGAGGCACCGGGCGGGAGTGGGAATACTCACGAGCCCCCGGCTGAGTGCCGCTATGTTGGAGTTTTCCCCGGAGAACGAGAGGGTCGCCTCCCTGTGCCTACGGGTTGCGGGGAGTAAGGCGCTCTGACTGTTGTTTGTGCTTATGCACTGAACAGCATTTCAGAGTATCCGGCCTTCTTGGAGTCGGTGGGAGGGGTCCTGGAAAGGGCGCCACCTGCCGACTCCATAGTTCTCCTGGGGGACTTCAACGCTCACGTGGGCAAGGACAGAGAAACCTGGTGGGGCGTGATTGGGACCAGTGTTTTGTTGTTGGACTTCTGTAGCCACAGTTTGTCCATAACAAACACCATGTTCGAGCATAAGGTGGCTCATAAGTGTACCTGGTACCAGAGCACCTTAGGCCGGAGATCAATGATCGACTTTGTAATCTTATCATCTGATCTGCGGCCGTATGTCTTGGACACTCGGGTGAAGAGAGGAGCAGAGCTGTCAACTGATCACCACCTGGTGGTGAGTTGGATCAGATGGCGGGGGAGTCGGCTAGAAAGACCTGGCAAGCCCAAACGTGTAGTGAGGGTGAACTGGGAACGTCTGGCAGAGGATCCTGTCCGGGAGGTCTTCAACTCCCACCTCCGGAAGAGCTTCTCACAGATCCCGAGGGAGGCTGGAGACATGGAATCCGAGTGGACCATGTTCAAAGCCTCTATTGTGGACGCGGCCGCTAGGAGCTGTGGTCGGAAGGTCATCGGTGCCTGTCGTGGCGGCAACCCGAGAACCCGGTAGTGGACACCGGGGGTGAGGGAAGCCGTCAAACTGAAGAAGGAGGCCTTTCGGGCCTGGCTGGCCCAGGGGTCTCCTGAAGCAGCTGACAGGTACCGGCAGGCCAGAAGGGCTGCAGCTGCGAAGGTCGCGGATGCTAAAACTCGGGCATGGGAGGAGTTCGTGGAGGCCATGGAGAAGGACTTTCGGTTGGCCTCAAAGAAGTTCTGGCAAACCATCCGACGGCTCAGGGAAGGGAAAGGAGGGTCTACCCCAGGCTGTTCTCAGCGGGGGGGGAGGGGGGGGGGGACCTCTGACCCGGACTGAGGACATCGTCGGGCGGTGGAAAAAGCACTTTGAGGAACTCCTAAACCCGGCCAACATGTCCCCTGGAGAGGGGGCAGCGCCGGAAGACTTTGGGGTGGTTGCACCCATATACCTGGCAGAGGTCACTAAGGTAGTCAAAAAGCTCCTTGGTGGCAAGGCGCCGGGGGTGGATGAGATCCGCCCTGAGATGCTGAAAGCGCTGGACATTGTTGGGCTGTCTTGGCTGACACGCCTCTTCAGTGTCGCATGGGGGTCGGGAACAGTGCCCTTGGACTGGCAGACCGGGGTGGTGGTTTCCATCTTCAAGAAGGGGGACCGGAGAGTGTGCTCGAACGATCGTGGTATCACACTGCTCAGCCTCCCGGGAAAAGCTTATGCCAGGGTGCTGGAAAGGAGGCTCCGACCGCTTGTCGAACCTCAGATTCAAGACGAATAGTGTGGATTCCGTCCCGGCCGTGGAACAGTGGACCAGCTCTTTACCCTCGCAAGATTACTGGAGGGGTCCTGGGAGTTTGCCCAACCAGTCTACATGTGCTTTGTAGACTTGGAGAAGGCTTTCGACCGGGTCACTCGGGGGTTTTTGTGGGGGGTGCTGCGGGAGTATGGGGTGCCGGACCCGTTAGCACGGGCCATCCGGTCTCTGTACGCCTGCAGTAGGAGCTGTGTTCGTATCCTCGGTAGTAAGTCAGACACGTTCCCAGTGGGTGTTGGCCTCCGCCAGGGCTGCCCTTTATCACCGGTCCGGTTCGTGACTTTCATGGACAGGATATCTAGGCGCAGCCAGGGGGCGGAGAGGATCCGGTTTGGGAGTCTCGGGATCGCCTCTCTGCTGTTTGCAGATGATGTGGTCCTGTTTGCCTCCTCGGACCTCCAGCATTCACTGGGGCGTTTTGCAGCCGAGTGTGAAGCGGCAGGGATGAGAGTTAGCACCTCCAAATCTGAGGCCATGGTGCTCTGCCGGAAACCGGTGGATTGCTCCCTCCAGGTGGGGACAAACTGCCTACCCCAAGCGAAGGAGTTCAAGTATCTCGGGGTCTTGTTCACGAGTGAGGGTAAGGTGGAGCGGGAGATCGACAGGTGGATCGGTGCGGCTGCAGCAGTAAAACAGGCGCTGTACCGGGCCGTCTTGGTGAAGAGGGAGCTGAGCCGGAAGGCAAAGCTCTCCATTTACTGGTCGGTCTACGTTCCAACACTCACCTATGGTCACGAACTCTGGGTCGTGACCGAAAGAACGAGGTCTCGGATACAAGTGGCTGAAATGAGCTTCCTCCGTAGGGTGGCCGGGCTCAGCCTTAGAGAGAGGGTAAGGAGCTCGGACATCAGGGGGGAGCTTGGAGTCGAGTCGCTGCTCCTTCGTGTCGAAAGGAGTCAGCTGAGGTGGTTCGGGCATCTAATCAGGATGCCTCCTGGACGCCTCCCATTAGAGGTTTTCCAGGCACGTCCAACTGGTAGGAGACCCCGGGGAAGACCAAGGACAAGCTGGAGGGATTATATCTCCCGGCTGGCCTTGGAACGCCTCGGGATCCCCCAGAATGAGCTGGAAAGTGTTGCGGGTGAGAGGGAAGCCTGGGTCGGCCTGCTGAACCTGCTGCCACCGCGACCCGACCCCGGATAAGCGGCTGATAATGGATGGATGGATGGACAATGTGAAGGGTCATAAAACCTGTGAGGGACTCTGAGGCTCTTATCCTCGGAGCAATCATGTCACGACATCTCTACAGCAATAAAAAGTATGTTTGCATAATAACTCAGCAGGGCAGCAGGATAACGGCAGTTAATAGCATGAGGATGATAATCGTGATGAATTGTCTGCAATT
Organism: Myoxocephalus aenaeus; assembly: GCA_038501785.1. Taxonomy (NCBI): domain Eukaryota; kingdom Metazoa; phylum Chordata; class Actinopteri; order Perciformes; family Cottidae; genus Myoxocephalus; species Myoxocephalus aenaeus. Next base: position 5,350,725 of record JBAMJR010000144.1, on the reverse strand, counting down.
AGAGGAGCGCCAATGAGAGAGGGAGATAGGGGGAGAGAGAGACTACGTCAGATATGCTGGTGATGTAACAGCTTTATCTCTGTAACACAAGAGTGTCGTAGGAAACACTCCAACTTTCCAACGTTTTTTGGAAAACGGGATACTAGGAATCATCCTTCTCCTCTGTCTGTGTGTGTGTGTGTGTGTGTGTGTGTGTGTTGAGAAATGTTATACTATGTGTGAAACCTGATTGCTGGTGGGAGCAATGAAGAGAGGAGAACTGAGGGGTGTGTTGGATTACAGCCACTGGGGTCACCTGTGTGTACGTGTGCTACATTTATTATTGTATGCAGTCGTGTTTCTTTTTGTTGCAATAATCCAAAATAAATGTAATAATAACATTTTTGTCGATGCTAACTTGGCCTACGAAAACAAGTCATCCCTGCAGCTATTGTCGGTAGCTTAAGGACCTTAATTTCCCCTGTTTTTGTTTGTATATTTTATTTATTTGTTTGTTTTCTACTCCATTTGCTCTTTTTGGTTATTTGTTTGGTTTTGTTGTATTCATTGCCTTTTATGGTATGGTCCTTTTTGTTTACCAGTATTTATGTTTATATTTATGTCTATGCTTTGGTTCTCTGTAGAGCACTTTGTAAACTTTGTTTTTAAAGGTGCTATATAAATAAAGTTATTATTAATTGCCTCCATGGGCCGTGTGCCACAGCAACTGGAATGAATGAAAGCTGAATGATCGTAAGGCTCAATTGAAGTTTGATCCGGGCTTTGAGCCCCGATGCAGCAGCTCAACGTGACCACTTGCTGCTGCAGCCGCAGGTGAAAGGTGGACGTGGTGTCCGGTTCCCTTTTCACTCTCCATCTCTGCTGCCGGAGCTAAACATGGTGTGCGCTTTATTCATCAGGCTGGGATCGGGTCAACAGCAGCACTGCCTCAGTGAGACCGCAGCTGTTAAAAGCTGTGGTATATTAAAAAAAGAAAATAATAAAATGTAATTACATGATAAACAAACAAAGTAAACATAACTGAATTGTTGACAGAGGGTTTTAATAGTATCACTGATTCAACAAGTACTCTGTGCTGAAGTGCTGAGGCTTTCTACTCTTTGATCGACTCATCTAGCTACTGTATCTTCTGTCCTCCGTCGACCTTCCTCTGTCGTTATACTATTATGTGCTCCTTGGATATTAATTTGTGGGAGTTTTATCCAGTCCACAGACTCACCAGCATGTATTTTGAGCAGATTAATATGATATGAGAGGAGTTTTAATTTCTGATGAAATATAGAGATGCTTCTCACCGCTGCAATGGGACATTTTCAAAATCTGTTTAAAAAAAGTCAGCCCAAGGAAATACAATTACCATTTCAGGCCAAGTTAACATGCCGTTTGTGTTACTGACTGGCACAAAGCTCGGGTGGATTATGAGGCGATGGGCCCTTGGGAACAGACGTGCAAAATACTCTGCCATCTCTCCTACACAGGAGCAAGACACACACGAGTTGTTTAACTCATGGTTTGGTTTCTCTCTGTAGTTGTTTTCTAATTATTTGTGTCTCTTTGTAGTTACATTTCTTAGGTGAAGGCCAGGGGGGCCCTGACCCTTTGGGCCCCTGAGCTTGTGGCTGGTTGGCCTGTTCAGTATTGCCAAACTAACTAAAATAATGTTCAGGGTCTCCATATAGGCAAAAATAGCTCATTATAGTTTAGTAATTCAGTATTTTCCGCCCTGATGAATACAATGATGAATACGACATGAAAATTTCACTTCTCTCCTTTCTGCGTGTGTGTGCGTGTGCGCGCGCGTGTGTGTGTGTGTGTGTGTGTGTGCGTGTGTGTGTGTGCGTGTGTGTGTGTGTGTGTGTGTGTGTGTGTGTGTGTGTGTGTGTGCGTGCGCGCTCGCGTGCACATGTGTAAAATAAAAGAAACTAAACTACATGAATTTATTCTGACAATAATGGAGCTCTGTGGCCCAGAGGAATAGGAATCAGCGTGGTCTGGATACACACACACACGATACATGTTAGAGGATCAATTCATCGTTTTCTTTTTCATTTCTTGACAATACGTCTATGACTATAATATTGAACGTCACCAGACTTATTAAAGCCGTTAAACAGAATTCCAAGAAAGAAAAAAAAAAAATTGGTCAAGTCAGCGATGTCCTCAGTGTTTTCCTTCTCCTGTTGTCTTTAGACTCGGCTCCCCAGCTGCGAGGGACGGGGGCGGGGCCAAAGAAGATGGGCGTGACCTCAGCGGTGTCTGACGAGTCAGTGGCCGGAGATAGCGGCGTGTACGAGCCTTCGGAGCGCAGGTGCGGAGACCCTTTCATCTAAAATACATTTTGTAAGGGGAACATGGCGACCTTTGACCAGCCCTGGACATTGAGACATTTATTTTCCTTTATATATTTAAAGAAATATTTTCTTGAATTGTTCTCTGTTCTCTAATCCTTATTTTTCACACAAGCCTTGAGCACAATATTAGAAGTTTACCACTTAAAGACTTATATACACAATGATTTCCATGATTAAAAAAAAAAATCTCCTTTGATCATTGCAGTTTGTTTTCTGTTTGTTGAAGGGTGTTTCCCAATAGAAATACCTTTTTTATGGTGTCATTACATTGCTTTTACACAGCATTGAAAAATTCGAAGACCCCCGTCAGTCTCGGCTTCCATGATATTTAACGCAGAAGTACACACGCAGGGTTCTTACGGTCATGGAAAACCTGGAAAAGTCATGACATTTTAAAATGTTTTTTTCCATGCCTGGAAAAGTCCTTGAAAAAAATAAAATCCCAAACGTCTTGGAAAAGTCATGAAAATTTGTTATGTTCTGTCGTTTAAATTACGCTGAGTTTGAAATAATTAATATGCTTTAAAAAGAAAGACGCTCTATCTATAAATGTTTATTATTTTTAATCAAACTATTGTCTCTCATTCATTTGTGTCATTTAAGGTATACTGTATGCTTTGGAATTATCATTGTTAGTTTAAATACTACATTTTCTCACTTTTTTTTATGTATACACCGAGATTTCACAAAATGTTTGGTCATGGAAATGTGGTTAAAATTCATGGAAAAGTCATGGAACTCCATTGGTCAGAATGTTTATGAACCCTGACATGTCTTGGTGGGTGTGTTTCCTGCAGGCCGGGCCTCCCTGCAGACCTCCCCCTGAGCTCCTATGAGGAGAGGTTGGCGCTCTGCTGCTCTCAAGTGCAGCTCGGTTTCCGCTACGAGTCCAGAGACCAACGCTTCACCATCTACGTCATGCAGCTATCCAACTGCAGCGCCCTCTGTCTGCCGGCTGACCAGAAAATGTACGTCCTTTTTTTTTTTTTTACTTCTGTTTATCAGATCCTGCTCGCTTAGTGAGTAATCTAGGTGTAGATGTACAAAAACAATAGTAAAAGAAAACTGACTGCTGGAGGGAGATATCAATTAACAGTTTACATATTCAGATCAAACAAGTTACAGTAAATAATGCATGTGTGGAGAAGAGACAGGTAGAGTAAAGAGCGTTTACTTTTCCCTCAGGCGTGTCCTATTTGTAACGTGCAGCCTTGCATGTGTAATGCATGTTTGCTCATGCAGATGTGCGTCTGAGAGGGTTCTCTGTAAGTTTGCACTGGAAGAAGCGGTGCTCATGCAAACTAATAACAGGAAACTGATCCAAAAGTCATCGTAACCAGCACTACTTACTCGTCAACGTCTCATTTGATTTATCAACCTTGAAATTGAGTTAAGATTCTCCTCGTGTGTGTGTGTGTGTGTGTGTGTGTGTGTGTGTGTGTGTGTGTGTGTGTGTGTGTGTGTGTGTGTGTGAGAACAGTTCTGACAAAGGTGTCTCTGTTATGCGTGTTCACATTAGCCTTCAGTTTGACAAATTGATTCACGCAAAAAGAGATATAACACCACAGGAGCAACATTTCTGCAGTCGGAAAAGGAGGGAAATCTAAGTTAACTAAAGGGCATAGCTGTCGGACGTCATGGGGTCTTTTAATATTAATCAGAGTATGCACATCTGCATTATATTGGGAATATTCTTGGAATATTTATTTTCAGTAGTCGTGCAAAGAGCTTTGGTAATATAAGCGAAGACTGGTGCAAGTTTTTACTCCAACAGACTTATTAATATCCATCTTTATGCCGGTGATACAATCTTTGTCCTGCAGGTATGTGCGTTCTGCGGTGCTGCCCTGTGTGGAAACCACCCGCTGCCTCTTCCGAACACGCGGCTCTCTGCCTCAGGATGTCGTGGAGGTCAACGAGGTGTTCAGCATGCAGATATCCCACAGTGCACTGCGGCAGAAGACGCTGAGGGTCGACGTCTGCAACACCAGCAAGTCGGGCCACGAAGAGTGTCTGGTTAGTAGAACTTGTAGTTGTCGTTTGATTTGATGTTTTTTTGCTTCCTGTTATCATCCTGCTCCAGCGAAGATTTAATTGTTATAAATAACATAAATAACACAAATAACACACTTTGTTTTAGCTGCTTGTTACTTTCTGTCTTTGTATCTTGTATTTCCAGCCAGAAACAAAATATAAGCAGTCCACATACGATTTTTTAATATGTATTTTTTCTAATACCGTATTAAAATTTTTAAGTGACACTGATTTAAAAGACAGAAACAAAAGACAAGGAAAGTAGCATTTCAAACACTGAGGCAGTTTTCAAAGTGCTTTAGATTAAATTAAACTAAGTTATTTTTCATAGGAACAAAGGAAAGTGCCTCACAAAAAAGAAGTACTCCAAGTTAAGGGTGTCAGGGAGCATAAATAATACATTTTTGGACGGTCATGTTCCATTGGATTTGATGTATTCCACGCATCACTTCTAATTATGAATTAATAATTCACATTTTATAATTGGGTTGCATTATATGTATTTATGTATTTTGGGACAGTGGGGAAAAAAGGAGTCCTGTATCGCCTTTATGTTTCCAATACATTTTGTGCTTTTAGTTTTGACCAAACCTAACGTGTCTGTATTAAGTCTGAACCGGGTGTGTACTGCTCCGTGTGATAACGCAGCAATGACCGAACTTGCATGTGAATAACACACCAACGTGTCTGTGCTGACTAATCGGATTGTTTCATTGAAAACACTTAAAGGAAACCCCAAAAGGGCAGAACTTTCTGAAATGACACGACGAGCTGCGATGTTTCCTGTCCTCTTAACTTTAACACAACCTACCTTTCTCCTCCCCTCCAGGCGGGGGCCCAGATCAGCCTGGCCGACATCAGCTGTTCGGAGGAGAGATGCACCAAGTGGTACAATCTGCTGAGTCGCGCCTACCTGCGCGAGATCAACAAGGACAAAGAGAGCACAGCAGCAGTCGACGGCTCTGACACGGTACAGATACTGACTTTGACTTTCAGAGTGACATCCAGACAGCATTCAACACGGCTCAGAAACAATTAGAAAATGGTTTTGAAGAAATGTAACAGTAAGCTTTTAGCTGCTTATCATTAGTGAGGCCAATTTCCCCATTTATTAAACCAGGGTGACATTTCCAAATGAGAGTTGACACCAGCCGGTGTTGTGAAAAGCTAATTGAGTGAAAGCTTTTCTCTCTGTGTAAATGGTTTTAGTCTGGTAGTTCGTGTTGAACAGGAAATATGTCAAAAGGTTGCCGCCCCCCCATAGATTACTGCTGCACTGGAATGATCAGTATGAACATATTTCTGGGGTGAAGGAAGGGATGACTGTGAGGAAAAAAAAGAAAAACATTAGTGATTGAGAAATCGTTGGACAAAAGAAAAGTAGTGACAATAAACACAAACGATTACTTGTTTTACTGTGAGTGAAACATGTTGACGGCTCATAATGCAGTCGTATAACAAGACTTTTACATTACGTGGTAAACCTGCAGAGGTTTGGTCCTGATGTGCGTCTGTTCTGTGTTTCAGACTCTCCTTTCCAGCGGTGACAGAGTCGGAGCTCCAGAGGACGATGAGTGGTGAGTGTGGGCCCTTTCCGACATCTGTTTTATTTTGTTATTCATTCCCTCCTTCGCTCTTGTTTGTGACCATCCGTTGTCCTCTGTCTTTACTTTTCTTTTACCTTTTTATTCCATCCCACTTTTTAAACAACATTTCTCTATTTATTTACCCATCAACCTCTAGATGTTCATGTGAGGGCATCATCAAACTGCAACAAAATTTAATTAAGCCACCTACAATAGGCTAATCCCCCAAAAAGTAATCAATATCACAATTATTATTTTCATTATTACAGAGAATGTAATATAACGTGTTTGTTAACCTCATATTTTTCTACTGAAAGATGATCAGTACCGCCTCACTGAGCAGTCAGTTACCACGTGTGTTGGTGGAGTGACGAAACGCACAGACAGAATGTAACCTGGCAGGTTCAGACTATAAATAAAGCTTCTTGAATTTTGGATACACCTCCTCCTCCTCCTCCCCCCCTCCCCTCTCCAACCCCGTCTTTTGAATGACACTTCTACCTTTTCTTCTCCCTCCCTCTTCTCCCTCTGTCTTCTTCCACAGGAAGGAAGGAAATATACTACCTATTATTCAGTTTCAATCTTTTCACTTGCTGTTTACGATAGTGTATATACATACTACATACGGGAGCAAAACAGACAGACTTTTAGCTTTCATCTTATTTTATGTAATTCTTTACAACCTATTGTACTTTGCATGCTCAGCATGCTTTTAGTCAACTTTAGTGTCTCAGTCGGCAACAAGCCTCTGTTAGTAACAGCAGCTCCAGCTAATCGCTATAAATGCTGGTAGTTAAGCGGTCGAGGGTACAAAGACTTAACAAAAAAGAAAATATCCCAAAAGATAAACATAAAAAAAGTAGCCTGGCAGAAGAAAAAACCTGTAAAACTCGCTTTAGACACGCACGCACTCAGCCGTACTACATATATAGCAAGATTAAGTACCGTGACCTTTAAAGCCGATACCAAACGATCCATAAAATACATGCTAACGTTGGCATAATTATAATTTAAATCAGACACGCCTCCATTTTCTAACAGCATCTCTGTTGTTGATCATCAGGCCCGGCGACCCTCTGGACATGTTCAATGACGAGGAGGGAAATGGCGTGGAGGGAGTGGGACCTCTGGAGGAAGAGGACGGGTTTTATCCTGACAGCAGCCGATGGGGAGCAGAGGAAGAGGAGGAGGAGGAAGAGGAAAAGGTGACCAAACCTCCAACAGCAGCAGCAGCCATCACAGAAAAGGTAACTTTTGTGATTTTAGGCACAGAGGGAAATGTCAACACCCACTCGAGCAGAAAATGGACGAGTAGCGCCTTCCGTCGTCATGTTGTCTTCTTCTTGGTCTTGGTCTTCTTCTTGGTCTTTTTTGTCTTTTTGTCAAAAATGTCAACCAAAACAACGTTATTTGTCTTTAACATGTAGACATTCAATTGTCTTTGACTAAATTAAAGTAAACGTTTTATGTCAAAATTTATGTTTGGAAATCTTAAAACCGCTTTTTTGATGTTTTGTTCTGTCTTCTGATAGGTTGTGGAAGTTTCACTTTCATATTTCTTAAGAAGTTGTTTTTTTAGTTATCATTTTCCATTCTGCCAGACATTAAAAAAGCTCCCAAACTTTACTTCTAACATCTTCCGTCTCCGTTCTCTCATTCGGTCTCCGTGTTCTCGTCCTCATGGCCGTGTGCTCTGTCCAGGTGAACAAGGAGACGAGCATGAGCAACTTGTTGCCGTCCCACCACTCCTCGGTGGTCCGACCCAAGGAACGCCGCCCGGACGTCCACCAGCAGAACCCCTTCATGAGGGGGAACACCATCATCCGCTCCAAGACCTTCTCCCCCGGACCTCAGAGCCAGTACATCTGCAGGGTAACTGAACAAATTAAAATAAATGAAAGAAAATACCACAAAAGAAGAAAATATCAGCACATCAGACAGAGAAAAAAAAAAGACCTTAAACTCTCTATGTCCTCTTAATAATTTGGCAAATGTACAGTTGGGTTATTTAACTAATATTTATGTCTTTTTAGGTTAATCGCAGTGACAGCGACAGCTCCACCCTCTCCAAGAAGTCTCCATTTGTCCGAAACGCTTCGGAGAGACGCAGCATGCGCATAAAGAAGGTAAAAAAAACATTTAAAAAAAGAATTCCTGTCTTTGGAAATAAAAAAAATACTTGTGTGTTTTGAGATGGTCACTGTGTCAGACGGCACTACACTAGAGACGCTCCTTTAAATGCCAGCATACACAAAAAAAATTGTAACTTTCCTTTCGTGGAAACTTTACATTCAATTGTGTGTTCACAAGAACACATATTCAGAACTTCAGGTCGTCTTCGCTCTCTGATGACATGACGCGTCTGTCCCTCTGTCGTCTGCGGTGCGTTTGCTGTCTTCTCCGTGCTTCTCGATGGTCTTGACGGTTTAATAGTGAAGTCGAACCTGCCGGTTTTACCGGCGTCCACGTCGACTGTCTCCTCTCTCCGGATAGCGGGAGACGAAGAGTCCATTTATATTTTTCCACGTCTCGAAGCTGCCAGACGACTCCCAGTGACTTGAATCTTAATATTTAATAACCCTCTGAATGTTTAATGCAGCTCTGACATTTGCCGGCTTCTATTAATTTAGAGGCATCGTGGGGCTCGACAGCAGACAAAAATCGACAAACGCGGCTCCCATGTTGGTGACAGTATTTGCAAATAGTTCAAGCGTTTGCAGACATTAAACACGTCGCTGTCTTCATCTGTTAGAGTAACATGTAGATCTATTTGTTACATAACTGTTTTGAAATATAACAGGTCTGTTAACACTTGGCTTCTGTCGCTGCTGGTTAACAGCGGTGAGTCGGAAGGTAATGAAATTAAAGAAGAGAGTTTTCTGTTCTCTCTCAGGCTGCGTCAGCATGGATTTTAAAAGTTATTTGTCAAAATGTAAGCCTTTATTAGTGACGACAAGTTCGAGGTTCGCTGCAGCTTAAATATTGAATATCTGTGGGTTCCGTTTGAGTCTGCGGCCCCTTAACTGTGTCCCTCTCTGCCCCGCCCTCCCCCGTCAGCCTCCTATGCAGGTCAAAGGTCTGGACGGTCTGCTGCGGACGCCCATGGACCTGGAGATGGACCTCCAGGTGTCCCGGACGCGGCAGTCCCGGCTGGCGCAGGAGCTGCGGGTGCTGCGGGAGCTGAAGGCGCAGCTGGAGAAGGCGAGGCAGCAGGGCCAAAGGGAGCTGCCGGCCTGGGTCCAAGAAGACGAGCGCTTCCGCCTCCTCCTCAAGCAGGCCGAGAAACAGGTGAATGAGCGCCTCGAGAATGTGTTCAGGTCTGATGAACAAGTGTTTGTTGTGTCACAAGCTTCAGTTCCCCGAAGAGGGGCACTTGAAGGAGAGTTCAGTATCTCTGACACCCCCTAAACTGTGCTCTTCCTCCGGTTCAGACTCGTGAGGAGCAGCTGCAGGAGAAGCGGGTGGAGAAGATGATGAGGGCAGCGGCCAAGGAAGTCCACAAGATCCGGGGCCAGAGCCGCAAAGAGGTCCCCGAGGTCCAGACCTTCAGGTAGGGGGGAAACGGCAGATCAGATTCGAGTCAGATCTGGACAGAGTTGTGAAATATGAGACTTGGGTTGTATGTTTCTAGATAAGAGCACCACCAGAATACCCAGGATGAGAATCCACTTTTTTAAAGGTTGTATTTCAGATGGGCAGAGGCAGAGGAAAGTATTTTGATGAATACTGTGAGACTATGTTCCTCACAGAAATGTACAGTAGGGTGAGACAAATAACAACCACAGAAATGTACTGTGACATCATTCACCTCATGTGACATATCTATCTGTAATCTGGCGCCGACATGCGGATACATAGTCAAATACAAGGAGGGGCGGTTTCCCATTCTGGGATATGTAAATGATGAGCGACGGCATTTTATGCATTGCATCAATCACTGCAGTGCTCCATGACACAGCAGCAAGGCCCCTATGGGAAACCAGGGAAATGGCATATATTTGCACCAGAGGGCAAACATTAAAAAACATCTCAATCTGATGGAAAATAGGAGAAAGTTCAAATTTGATACTGCTATGGGATGACAAATTGAGGCTTTAATGTGTTTCAGTGGAGACATTTTCTGTCCTTGAAGGTCTGAGTGTCTTTATTTTTTTAGGCTGCACAGTTGATTATTGACTTAATATAGAAGCTGAGGTTAACCTTCCAAAATTTGAGAAGGAAAAAGCTGCATCCTTGCAAAAATGTCTTTTTATGCATAAACACAGTCACACTCCAAAAATGTCCCTCTTGCAAAAAGAACACATTTATTTTATTTCTTTCAAACGTGTGACAAATTATTTAAAAAACAAAACAACTAATTAAATAGACAGTAAATATAAAACTCTTTATATACAAATTCCCATCAGCATCTCATCCAACTATTTTAACCGTAAAATGTCTTGACGCGTGGCATCAAGACTTCAGAAAACACGTTGAAACTAAGATTTGCATGTTTTTTTCTTTGGGGTTCGCACATCTCACCGTGTTCAACCGTTTCCTGTGTGATTTCAGAGAGAAGATGGCATTCTTCACACGAGCAAAGACCAGCATCCCCGACCTGCCGGCTGACGACGTGTAGAGAAGCATTTCAAAGTATTCCCCCCCTCTCCTCCCCCTCCCTTCGAGTCTTAACCTGCTGTTCCCATACGAATGAAGCAAACGTTTGGCGGTGTTATGAAGAATAAAAAAACAAAACAATATAATGTTTCGTAGAGAAAACACTCAGAACCGTTTTTTTATATAAAAAAGCTCGGCGTTTCTAATGTGGATAGTCTTTGTTTGTAAATTAGTGATAGCACTAGAGCTTTTTTTTATTTTTATTATTATTATTATTATTATTATTTCACTCTCTCCTCCACTTTGTCTATAGCATTGTGTTTCTGTTACTAACAGGCTGTTTATAGGCTCTTAGGTGTGTAAAAATCATTCCAGCACAAAGTCACACAGCCACACATGTGCATACAAAGAGTTTTGTACTAAACTGACACATTTGGACAAATGAATATATATGTATATAGCACAAAACAATGGTACTGAAGCAAAATAAGCAACCTAAGCTAATGATAAAACACAAATAAATATCTAAAGTTAAGAGACGTTTAATATCGCCCTTCAAGTTGTGTGTGTGTGTGTGTGTTTAAAAAAAAAAAAAACGCAGACAAACGTAAGCACACCTGAACGTGTTCAATATTGATGGTTCAACGTCGTCAGCGTCATCAGCATCATCAGCTTGCCTTCTGTTTGAGCTGCGGCCTCGTTAGCTGAACGATACGACAGCAAGAGAGGAAAACTGGACTGTTCCTTTACTTTACAAACGTTGTTGAATGAACTGCATCGGATGATTCAAGAGGCGAGATTCTTCTCGCTTCAGGTCAAAAGTAAAAAAGAATAAGTCACGATTGTCTCACACCAGTTACACTCACACACTCTGCAAAGTGTAGAAACGACACTAACTCTCACTAACACTCAGGTAGATGATCGGATATTCTGCACTTTAAGTAACTTGGTTTAAACGTAAAAAAATAGAGAAAAAGATACTTAATGTGGGTTTTTGGAAAATTTAAGAAAGAAATCCAAAAACCTTTGCCTCGAATGCGCTGGAATGATTGTTGATGGTTGACACACACACACACACACACACACACACACACACACAAACACACACAATCACACACACACACACACACACACACACACACACACACACACACACACACAGGAAGTGAAGATCAAATGTATTTTTGATGACTGTGAACTAAAAACGTTGCTTCCCTCTGTTTCCTCTGAACTGGATGTTTTGGATACATATCTGGATGCTCTGCAGCTTCATCTCTGTGACATTAGCACGGTGTCCCAGCAAAACCCAACGCTTGATCGGGGCTTTAAAGCTGCACTAACCCATGGTTTTTATATAAACAAAGAGTTAAAATGACTGTGTTGTTGTGCTGCCCCCAAGAGGCCAAACTAATGAATTACCGCATTTTCATAATTACAAGTTAAATCCTGCAACCAATCACCTGATATAATATGTGAGATGAAATAATGTTTTGTTTGCAAGGGATTTTCCTAAATCAAAGTACCAATGTTTGTTTTTTGATTTGTTTGACCGCCTCTAGGGAACGTTTTTAAAGATGTTCTTAAATTGTGCATCGATGTTTAAGGCCTGTGTACTCTGCTGGTGCATTGACCAAAAACAGTCAGAGTCTGATCTATAATACATATATCACATCGCCCTCAAAGGTTCACACAGTGCTGGTGTCCTGCGGGTGCAAACAAAAGGTCTCTGGATAACTGCATTCGGAGAATCAATGTAAAAGGAAATAAGTAATATATATTTTGTTGCTCCTTTCAGGACATGTTTTCATGAACATCTTTCATAGTCGTTCATAGACTTCTGGGCAGCGGCCCTCGACTCCGGCGAGTCTCTCGTTTACTGACTCTTTGTGTTTGTACCTGGATGTTGAGGAGCTGTTGTAGAAGTTGTCCTTGGTGCTTTTTTGGTGTTTTTATTTAAAGCAAAACTCTTGTTTCTGAAGTACTTTTTTTTTTTTTAATCCTCCTTTTAATATTGATAATGACCGTTCGGGTGTCAGGAGGAGGAATTTTATGTTGAGTTTCCCTTTTTAAACCGACTTTCACATCAGAGGAGACACACAGAGGCCAAATTATGCATCGCAGCAACAAGAGAATAAGAACTGGAAACATGTACTACCTCATTTTCTTATGACTAGTTTCTTCTCATATTTCTTCTCCAGAAAGTGTAGTGACCGCAGTCCAAAGACACATTTAACTGACACAAAAGATACAAACTAAACTACAAAAAAGGGCTGCAACAAGTTGCTAAAAAGGCATTCTGGGAGATGTAGTAAATGACTAACTGAAGTAGAAGAAAAGGAGGAGGAAGAACATTTAGAACACTAAATAATTAAACATCTTGAGCAAACCAGTTAGTTTTGTGGCTCTAAATCACCGTAAGAGTCGGACATTAAGAAAACGAAAAGAAAGAAGAAACCACTATAGCACAACCAGAAAAATCAACAAAAGAATTGTCATAAAGCAGTGAATCCGAATGTGAACAAAAGACATGACAAGTAACAAAAACATGGATCATCACTCGTATAAAAGTGCCAAAACCTTTTGTCCTCGCTACAATCTCTCACTGCTGACGTATAAATGTGATGTTTACGATCTTAAAATGGACTTCAAAGTCCCTCACCACGACTTTTCCAGTTGGTACGCGTGCTGGTAAATAGACTCCACGCTGCTTTATGAGACAAAATAAAAACGGCGTGCAGCGTTTCACGTCTTGCTGGGTCACCTTGCTAATCGTGTGTTTCGGGTACGTTGGGTGCTTTTGGATGACGCCGTTTCCCTCATGTGACACAAGATCCTTCACATCATCATGTTTCCATTCCCAACAAGAATGTAGCTGACAAAGACAAAAAACAACCTCTCTGCTGATGTCATTCCAGATGTTTCTCTATTTCACTATTTGTAGTCGCTCATAAGATTCTTGAACTGTAGATCAGATCCAGTGGAGACTCAACCTTAAACTTTAATTTTTTTCTGGCCTGTGTTGTGTGTGTGTGTGTGTGTGTGTGTGTGTGTGTAAGACCAAAAGAGGAAGATGATTTTGACCCATTTTCCTTATTAGCTGTCTCCACTTTCTGTTTTTAATTTTCGTCAATCCTTCAGTGTTCTCCAAAAACTCCCCACGTTTTAAATCCGCCTTGTTTTCTCATCAAGTAAATCCTGTATATGTTTTAAATCCACACAAGAAAGAACAGACGGTCGCAACACAAAGTAGGAATATATTGCACAAGTGTTTATGAGAATGATGAATATCGCACAAATACGTCAATAATCCAGCAGCACTACAGCTGTTTAGTATCAAAAAAATGGGGGAAACCTTTTTTCTTTTTTTTTTAACAGAGTGCTGTGAGGACGTTCACGCTGCTGGAACCAAACGTTTGATCCTCGCATCAGTCTGAGCAGTCTCATGTCTGAACTAAACAATGTGCATAAGATCAATACCAAAGATTCACCACCCGACGCTCACGCAGAGGCACACACACACGTCTTGTGGCTTAGCGACCCAAATTATAACTTCACCTGTACAAGCTCCACTCGTCCATGTGTAGACTACGTGTGCGTATGGGAAACCTAAACCTGCTGTTATGACAGATAATTATAGTGGAGTAAAAATAAAGCAGAAAAAAAGCGAGGCGCAGTCCAAGTGGAAAGTAGCTTAACATGTTAAAAAGTACTTGGAGTAAATGTACTTCCACTTTATCAGGTACACCTGTACAACTTTATGCCATTCAATACAGTTCAACTGCCATAAAGTCTACTTTTAAGATGCCTTTAGTGTTCTTTTTTTTTTTATGCAATGAGGTCATAGTTGGTGGATCTGGTTCTTATATCTTCATGTTCACAAACCGGAACGGACAAATAATTAGAAACGCCAATCAACGTCATTTAACTCCACCTTTAGCTCTGACCTCGGCAGTAAATATGCTGTGTAGTTGAATTTACACGTTTCCAACAATTCCATCAAAACCTGAACATCATGAACTCTTTAAAAGTTAGAAGTTATGGCTTAGTTCCGGTTTTAATCGTTTCAGTTAATCAATGAGTTTTGTCTATTTATCTGCTTTTAAACACATTTAGGTGAGTTCGAGGTCAGAGTCCTTGTAGGTAATTATGCATCCTTGAAGGGTAAATAATGACCCTTATTGGGACCCCTTGATGTAAACAAATTTAATGCAAAGTTTATTTTTAGCTCCATCGCCACGACCAAACAAGTCCAACGTGAAAAGACGTGCGAGTTCCGATGTGACTGTTCAGACTGAGGTCCAGGGTCACGTGACAGAAGCGACGTCACATCTGGTTTTCCTTCCCGAAGTGTGTGAATGCAGCTCTGACAGGACTGATTTTTTTTTTTTTTACTGTAGCGGGGACACAGAGATGAATGAAAGCCTGTGAGAGAGTTGTGTGTGTGAGAGAGTGTGCCTTTTGGAAAGCAACACGTCACCTATTTTTTGGTCTCAAATGTTCAAACACGGCCGCCACTATGTGATCCGAGAGAAGCTGGAAATGTAGAGAAATGTTTGCATTGATTTTTACGAATGTAAACAGTTTGTCGTTTTTGTTTTGTTTTCCTCCACTGTAGAGGGAGTCGTTTTAACCAATAGGACTCTCTGTGTAGGAACAGTCTGTTTTGAAGTCCATTGATCTTTTGTCATGATTGACCCGAATGTTGTGTAACCTCGAAATCAAAAAGAAGAAATAAACTCTTTTATATATAACAACATCTGGATGAAGGAATGTAGGTTTTTGCGACAAGAAAATCACGATCATTCAGAGAAAAACAAATGCTGTTAGTCACAAATAATTATTTTTTCATCATGTAGGTTGTGATATAATTCTTTTTTTTTTTTTTAAGTTCAAGTGCATTTTTTTTCTTTTTCCCTCATTTGATTATTGTTTTTCCCTAATTAATCTGTTTGTATTACGTCTGGTGATGAACCTGGTAATGTGTATGGAGGCGGCTATGAGAAACATGCAGCATGTATTTATTGCACTTTGTGATTTGGGTGTGCTTTTCCTGTTTTTCTTTGTATCGCGAGAGTCCCGAAAAGCTGTGAATTTTATTCTCAGACACTGTACTATCGACCAGATTTGTAAATATTTCACCAGCACAAAAAACAACAACCAAACAATATGTTTTGTAGTTTCACAACAAATAAAAAAAAAAGTTCTTCTCTTCTATTTTGATGTTTCGTGAATCCAGAAATGTCTTTTTGTTCTTCTTTGATTTATCTGCCTCTCAAAGTCCCTTTTGACCTTGAAGTGGGGATTACAAGTTACAAAATCCTACTTACTATCATCAGCCGACTATACTTTCTTTCAATATACTTCTTTATATAGATGTTTAGTCCAATGGTTCCCAACGTCACACGCCCCCAAAAAGTTAGGAAAATATTGCTACAGGTTTAATTTGTTTAAATGTGGGGTATTTTATAACCTTATCATTTCTTTATTTTAAATGAAACCATAGCAGTCATGTATTTAGTGCAGCAAAAAGTCAAATATTTACCAGAGAAGTAAGAGTAGCTTAATGGGCTGCAGTCATAACGTTGCTGCACATACAGCGTCCATGAGGTGGCGCTGTCCTCCTTTTACGATGTTTAGCGAGGAAACACGAAGAAGAAGAAGCAGACGATGACCTGTACCGGAAGTAGATTTCAAAGTTTGTGAACTTCTTCCTCACAGCCCGGTCTGTTTCATCAGCCACGAGATCCCACATCAAGCTGACAGAAGAGTTTATCTCTTGTGTTTCAGAAAGATGGGAGACTCTGTAACCGAGTACACAGCCCGACTGCAGCGACAGGTAACCGGCCGGTCTGCGGGGAACGTAGCTCAAGTTAGCTAGCAGGCTAATTGTGTGTGTTTCTACAGAACTACTGTGCCAAACGTCATTAAGAAAACTATCGATTTAATTTTGTTCCGCGTCAGTCAAATAAACTACATGGCCGAAGAAAATAAAGACTGTCTACATAGTAGGCGGTTACCACTCTCCTATTCGGCTCACATTAATTTCACCAAACGCCGCTTATTTTATAAATAAATAAATACACTTTTACATTTGGTTTTCCTGTCAAGTTATTTGTCGAGCGTTTAGAGACGCCACATCAGCGCAGTTGTGGCGTGTGGCTGTCAAACTTGTTTCTATTGTCACAAAGTGGTGTGTCGTTTAGTTTCCTCGATGATCTTTCGAGTCTAATGAGAATAAAGAAAGCATTAAAATGAGCAGATATTTAAATTGACTCTTGTGTGAGTGAATCCCTCTTCTACTCACTCTCAGAGTACATATCTAATTAAAGCTATTAATCAAAACATTGCAGGTACACCAGCCAGCTAGGTTTTGTCGCTTGTCTGTTTATTTATTATTTTGTATTTACTATGTATTGATTATTTAACTAATTGTTTCATCTTTTTATTAAATTGAAGTTGAGTCATGATCTTTTCATCACAGTTCTGTGTTCTCTGTTAAAGTGCAAAATTGATAAAAACATTTTTTTTTTAAATGCGTCTAACAAAATCTATTTGTTTTCCGGATTGTGTGGGAAAGTTTAAAGTTCAAAGGACTTTCAGGAAGTCTTTTGGAGTAATTTGAATGTGTGTTGCTTTGTGTCCTGACAGTGAGGCAGCTTTTACTTTCATTGTGATCCTCGACTTGAGGTGCTATACATCTCTTTACGGCCCAAGTTATTATCAGAGTTCCTCCTGGAGGCAGTGGTGGTTTTAATACATTTAAACCCCAGCTTGGTGGCTAAATGTTTAGATTCACTGTTGAAAATCACAGAAAGTATATGTTAACAAAAGAAAAACCTATCGGTGGATTATTTTGACACTGTAAATGGATGTTTATTCGCGAGGAATAATGATAATGAGGAAAGTGAAAATCACACCAAATCCCCAAAAATATGTGTCATATCTGTGTGGTAAAATATGACTTTGAGACTGCATATGAAGTCCAGCAGAGTAGATCCTGTTCTCTCTACAGGAACAAGCTCTTGCACCACAAGTTAACACATTTTTTTTACTTGTTTTGTTTCACAGGAGCAGGAGATCCGGAGTCTCTCTGCAGAGATCGAGAGCCTGAAAAACCCACAGAACCTGAATCCCTCCCAACAACTTGATGAGCTGCGAGATGAAAACACCAAGCTGAAGTACCGCCTCAACATCCTCAAGAGGGTGAGTGACATAGCAGGAGTACAGCAGGGGGTGCTCTCTGCCGAAAACGAGTACGAGCTCCCTCCTGTGCTGTTGCCGGCTGCTCTGGCTTGATAAAAGCTTCTGAAAAGATGGCCGAGCCGTTAGCTGATCTAATTTTTCCTCCGTTTGTTAGTTCAGCCGTTCAAAAGTCGGCGATGTGTAACTGAATATTTATGATAATTTACGTTAAACTCTGAAAAAACCTAAACCTCTGAAACAAATTGTTGTTAACTTGTTCCTTGTTCAAATGTCAGTTTTGTATTATTCAGTGGATTACAAATTAAAAACAGTTGTCGACACGAGTCAAAGCAGCTGTAAAAAAAGGACACTTTTCTAATTGCTCCTGCAGCACAAATTCACGTCTCAGCTGTCCGTCTGCACAGCACGCTCGTTCCTACAGGCGCTATCTTGCCAAAATATGATTATGTCACACATCATCCAAATCCTCGCCTGCGTTTCCTCCTCCTCCTCATTATGTTAATGTTAGTGAAGCTGGTGTGCCGTGTGTCCTCCAGAGCCTGCAGGAGGGGAGGACGGCCGACTGCGGCAAATCCATGACCAACATAAACCAGCGGCTCCAGGTGATTTTCGGCGAGGCCATCCGGGCCGCGTTCCCCGAGCTGGACGACCCTCCGCTGTCCGTCGGGCCCAACCAGCAGGCCAAGTTTGGGGACTACCAGTGCAACAGTGCCATGGCCTTGGCTCAGGTCAGTCTGCCAAGTCCATCTGTGAATCGCAGGAAGTGACTTTTTCACAGCGGCCAAATGAAAGTTGTGTCAAACTGTGTAAATGTCAAATATTTAAATTCGTTTAATACTGCACTTTGGTGGCAAACTGCTTAACCAGCACTGCCACTGCAGGTTTTCATCCAACTCAGATTTAGAAGTTAAAACTTAGCGAAATAGTTACCACACACACACACACACACACACACACACACACACACACACACACACACACACACACACACACACACACACACACACACAATGTTTAGATCTGCAGATGGCAGGTCAGAAAAAGTTGCTTTTGTGGGATATTAGTACTTTTTGTGTCGGTTCATTGAACACATTTTAAGCCAAACCGCCTCTGACTTTGTCGCGTTGCAGATTCTGAAGGCACAGGGAGTGAAACTCAACCCGAGGGAAATAGCAGAGAAGATCATCCAGAATCTTCCAGAAAACGACCTCATCCAGAAAACCGAAATCTCAGGACCAGGTACTAAAACATCTGGCTGTGATTCTGCTTAATGACTTTTCTCAGATGTGTGCAAACTTTTGGACGCAGCATCAGAGAGCTATTGCCTCACAGGGTTTCCGAAAGATTAGTGTTTTTATTAAACAACAATACAAACATTACTTAACAAAAGTATAACAAAACATTCATTACATTGTTGATCATCATTCATTAAATTTCCTGTGGGCTAAATAGATGGTATTTTAAATGAATAGTATGTGAAATGTTTGTGAATGATTTAAACATTTGCAAATACTATTAATTTAGTAGCTTTGTTTGGATTTTAATAACAATATATGACAAACGGGAATCAACTTTACAAGATAGTCATTTTATTCATTTCAATGTGCTTTAACTGACATGTTTGAAAAAGAAGAATAACAATTTGTTTTTGTTTTTTTAACAAAATATTCGAGTGTCCGAAAAATTGTTTTAAAGAAATAGTTGAAAATGTAAATCTAACAGCTGAGCAGAAATTTACAACTTTGACAGCCTTTCAGCTTAAACCTCCAGGTATTCTTGGTACACAAACTGTTCCTGACTAGATTACAGGTATTAGTGGAACTACAATATTTAATGCAGTCTCTTCAGATAGTCAATCAGCGGTGTGTTGATGTCGGATGTCGGACTGGAGTCCTGACTCCGGCTTATGCTCTGGTTTTAGTCTCTGATGTCTTTTGTGTCTTCAGGGTTCATCAACATCCAACTGAAGAAGCCGTTTGTGTCCAAACTGTTGAGCAACCTGCTGATCAATGGCGTGCAGCCGCCCCCACTGGACTCCAGGAAGCGGGTACCTCACACTCCCCCATGTAGCATGAACCCAGATGCTGATCAGTTTTTTTGTATTGGCTCCACAGCAAGAGAAGTGAAGTCATTGGCTGTAATGTGTCCCTTCAGCCTCTTGTGGTTTAAATGAGTATTACAATAACGAACATTTAGAAAAATTATCTTAAAAAACATCCCCCAAAACTTTATTTTTTCTTCATCTGTAGAAAAATAAAGTGGAAGAATTATCATGGCCAAAGGAGAGAAAACATGTTAAAGGTTCAAGTCTCACGTATTGTGTACGTCATTATTATTTCACTAAATCTGTTTCCATTGCCCTTTTTTCAATTATTTCCATTTGGTTAGATGGAAACAAACTTATTTTCACAAGACTGGTGTGGGGTAGTCTTATCATAATAAATAAAACTTAAGGCTATACATCATGTACAAAGTCAAAAATGCAAAAGAATAGTTGAACGAATAGATGACGTTTGAAAGACCAGTTTTGGGGCCTTTTGCTAGTATTCATTTAATTTGCATTAGACACAGTGCGGCTAAAAGCAATCTAAAACGTGATCTTTAGTTTGAGTTTAATTTGAAATGTATTTAAATTTACACAGTTTTCATTCTCCGGTTGATCTCGTCGTGAGCGATGCAGGATCTGAAGCATGGTTTAAATCGGAGATGCTCATCTAAAACACACATTTTAGTTTGAAACTTTAAAACGTTTAAATCCCATATTTAGGTTTGATCAGGTTTTATGTCTCAGAGATGATCTCAATCTGTGTATGTGTGTGTGTGTGTCTCAGGTCGTGGTGGATTTCTCTTCTCCCAACATTGCCAAAGAGATGCATGTGGGCCACCTGCGCTCCACCATCATCGGGGAAAGCATGAGTCGGCTGTTTGAGTTTATGGGCTACGACGTCGTCAGGTCAGTTCAGTCGCTGTTCACGAAACACACACTGCGAAGCTCACCGTCCCGTACTCGCAGAAAATATAAAACAAGGGGTTACTTGTCTCACTGAAGGTCACATTAATATTCCAGTGAGGTGGCAGTGTTAATTTTTCTACAAAAAAGTACAGTTTTGTCCTGAGGGTACCACCTTCGGAAAACTTGTGTTGTTACCTAAATCAATCCTCTATTCGGGGCCCATCTTTGCGTTCGTTTAAATGCTTATGTCGGCATATTGGAGGAGGTGGGGCCGTGTCATTGTTTTGCAAGTCTCAAGTCAGTCTTTGCACTCAAGTCCCAAGTCGATGAAACGCCATTTTGCCCTGCAGATAAATAACAAATTCAATCTACAAAAGTATTGAATACTTTTTAAAATGTGTTACTTGATTATTTTTTTTTTAAATCAACTGTAACTGAACTTAATCATAAAAGTAGTGCAGACATTGCACTTTCAGAGCATATTGCACTGTGAACTAAAATCTTCATGTTTCTTTGTTGTATTTAATTCCTAATGTTGGAAAAATATCGAAACTTTCTCTTTTTAAATTTGTAAGACTATCCTAATTTTATCCTGATATTGTACATTTCTGCATGTTTTTATGTATTGCGTCAAAAGATGAATGTAAACAATCGATGGATATGCTCTACAACTAGAGGTGCTCACCTACTTTATGGCCCTTCTCAGGTTGAACCACGTGGGGGACTGGGGGACCCAGTTTGGGATGCTGATCGCCCACCTGCAGGATCAATTCCCAGACTACCTGACGAGTTCCCCGCCCATCAGTGACCTTCAGGCCTTCTACAAAGTCAGTTATAACGCCACGTGTTTCCGTCTCTCTGTTTCCGTCTCTTTGTTTCCGTCTCTCTGTTTCCCACTGCTGCTCACCGTCTGAATCCTCGGTGACTAAATGGTGGCAAAGTATCTGAAAAAGACACACAACTTAAACCTAATATGAGTGACGACATGATGCTTTGAAGTTGAAGTCATTGATTTGATTAACGCAAATTAGCTTTAAGTTCCTTAAAGAATCCCCGGTTCTGAAAAGTAAATCAAATGTTAACGTGCCAGCAGGGGGTGACTCCTCTGGTTGCAATAAAAAGTTTGATTGTATAGAAGTCTATGAGAAAATGACTCACTTCATGTATTACCCTCAGTAAACATTGTAGACATGAGTTTATGGTCTCAATCACAAGTTTTAAGCTTGAATACAGCATGATATTCATGTTGGACATTATGGTCTAATTTAGTGTAAAATACAGGATAAAGCACGGTGTGCTTTAAGGCGTGGCCACCTTGTGATTGACAGGTCGTTGCCATGGCTTTTTTCATCCTCCAACTTGCAAAAAAACGAGATGACGACTGACAAAATGCCGAACTCAAGGCTTCAAAACTGTAGTGACGGGTGACAAACCAGCGGGTGACATCACGGTGACCACGGCCACTCCTTATATGCAGCTTATGATTATTTGTGGATCTTACGGTATAAAACCAAAGTTCACAGGAGGGGAAATGGTTTAATGAATAATATACATTTTATTTCTTTTTTAAAAGTTAATGTCAATTACCTCAAAGTGAAAGTTAATGCAAGAGTATTCCATGGAGCATTATGTGCCTGCAGTGCAGTACTTTGCATATGTGTTATATTGCGTGAATACATTATGTATAAACGCAGAACATTATCTGCTTTTCTGCTCTTCACACCTCATTTACTTTTTACATCATCCACCCTGCTCTTTTCTGTCTTTTCCTTTTTTTCTCCTCTTCCCTCGATAAGGAGTCGAAGAAGCGTTTTGACGAGGAGGAGGACTTTAAGAAGCGAGCCTATCAGTGTGTCGTCAGACTGCAGAGCAAAGAGCCCAACTTCATCAAAGCCTGGAACCTCATCTGTGACGTTTCCAGGAGAGGTAGACTGCATTTGAAATCGTACTATAATAACTATTATATTACATTGAATGAATAATCCTTGGTCTTAAAACCAGTTCTCAAATTACGCTTATTGTGTGTATGTGTGTTTTTAGAGTTTCAGAAGGTTTACGACTGCCTGGACATCAAGATCGTCGAGAGAGGAGAGTCGTACTACCAGGACATGATGACAAAGGTGGTGAAGGAGTTCGAGGAGAGAGGTCAGTGTGCAGAAGGTCAATGGTCAGATTGTGGGTCTCAATTTGAGCCCCGGGTGCCTCCTCAGTGTTCAAGTTGTGCCTTTTTCTAATGTGCCCAAGTTATCAAAGGCTTTGCACCAATAATACAAAAATCCTCAGCGTTCCATGGGTGCATCCCAAGTCTCTAAATTGCATCCCCGTTTCCCTCACTTGCGTCCTTTCCTTGCGTCTTAGTCCCTCCCTCCAGGGATGCATGGAAGAGACGCAAGGAAACCGAGCAGGGAGAGAAGACGCGAGGAAATATGTTTTAACAGACGTGAGACGTCCTTTCCTCTGAAGCGTCACGTCTGTTTCTGATGACTTCGGTCGCTTTAACAGCTAACGGAGTTTTGTCCGGAGAGTTTTTAGCGAACATTCCAATAAAAATGCACTTAAAATATTGATAAAAATGTTCGTATGTTTTCAGTTAATTTAATGGCGTTAAACTACTACTTATATTAATAAAGACAAAGTTATCATCACTGTCAGAGTGGAGATGTTTTCTCTGTCATCTGTTACCTGTCCTGCGTTGAGCATTTGTATACGTGTGGGGTATTTATACTGTGTTCTGTGTCCTGCTTATACGCGCAGGATCGATTTCTACCGGCGGAATGCGTCTTATTTATTAATTATTTACGTCAGTTTTTTTAATTATTCTGATTGTGACATCATTATAAAATAACCCACAATATGATTATGGTTTCTCTTCTACACTGGAATATTTTTTTTAGGCTCAATGTTTCAGGTTAAATTTAAATTATATAACCTATCAAACCAACACTCAGGAACGAGTGTTGGTCACGAACGTGACTGAATGAAAGGACGATACATATTGTAAAACGTGTTTTAACTAGATGGTAAATCAGAAAACAAATATAATATATAATTGAGTTTAATCTGTGATCGTCTCTGGTATTAAACTCCAACGATCAGTCCGCCCAGCTGCAGCGTCCAATCAAATAACTGATGAACAGAACTCCTCAGAGCAGAATAAAAGCTGTGGGACGGCCGTCAAGATGGCGACACAGAACCACTTCCGGTTCAATCGAGGAGCGAGGAAACGACAATTTAGAGACTTGGGATGCACCCCATGTGATGTTCTCTTTGAAATTATAGTCTGCTGTTCGTGGTGTGACCACCAGGGGGCAATATTGACTCACACATCTTAAACATTTTAAGAGTCCCTTCCTTAGATTGTCACTCTTTTTTTGGGATTGTCTACTTTTCCCCAGTTTACTCATTATCTCCTCTTTCTCTTTTTTTTTTTTTTTTTTTTACCTCAAATTACACCTAGATTATTTCTCTCTCTCTCTCTGTGTGTCTTTCTCTCGCTCTCTGTCTGTCTGTGTGTGTGTGTGTGTGTCTCTCTCTCTCTCTCTCTCTCTCTCTCTCTCTCTCTGTGTTTGTGTGTGTGTGTGTACCCCTTCTCACCTATCAATCCATCATCCCTATATTTTTGTTTCTTTCCTCAGGCTTGTCGGAGCTGGACGAGGGTCGTAAGATCGTCTTTGTCCCCGGTCAGTCCATCCCCCTCACCATCGTCAAGTCGGACGGCGGGTACACCTACGACACATCGGACCTCGCGGCGCTGCACCACCGACTCTTCGACGAGAAGGCCGACATGATCATCTACGTCACGGACAGCGGACAGGTGGGTAGAGAGAGAGAGAGAGAGAGGGGGAGAGGGAGAGAGGGAGAGAGGGGGAGTGGGCGTTCAGACAGAATAAAGTTTACAGTGTACAAATACAGAAGCTGCAATGATAAGAAAAGAAAGAAACCTGGAAGGAAGAAGGTAAACAAAGGGGAACGGAAATACCAAAAGTTACTCTCTAAAATATCTAATAGGGAGCAGAGGGACCTTTTTGTTTCACAGCAATGTCACTCCTGTTAGTTCTGACCTAAACGTTTTACTGCACTACTTGTTCTTCAGGGCTGAAGGAGGAGACTATGTACTGTAAACTTAGATTTTTTGTTTTTGTCTTCACAGTGATGGCATGAAAGACAAATTGTTGTTTAACACCCAAGTACAGTGTCCTAAAATCTATTTAAGCACAGATAATAAAAACCTTGTTAGTTTTAACCTTCAACAACATCCAGACTACTAATTATCATTTTAATAAATCTCTCTAAAAATCCTCATTTGGTGCTTCCTGCACAAATCAAAAGCTAAAACCTTGAGATGTCATCGTCTCTGTCTCAGACTGCACGTTGGGCTTTAAAATGTGGGTCATGAAGACCGACATCTTCAGCAGAAGCAAGCTAGATGGACGTAAGAGTAGGCCTGTCGCGATGATGTCATTAATGACTTATCCTCATAAGATAACACGTTGGAAACTTTACCACGGTGTCAGTTTCTTAAATGGGTTGGAAAAGGACATAAAAGGATGACTGACATCAAGCTTTCACTTGAGAAATATGTCAACATCTATGCTATAGATTGCACTTATTTTTGTACGCACATCGATGGTCCGTCCTACTGACTTATGAGACCCTCTGACTCCCCCCCCCCCGCGCCATCCCATCATAAGTGTATCATATCTATCATTTGGATTTCCATGAAATTTGGTTCAGACGTTCCTGTCCCCCACCAGATGAATCATATTCACTTTGGCTTTACACTTTTATTTCACGACACTGAATAACCAAATACCTGCAAAACTAATGACATTCCTATTGACCGGCAGCAGTGACATCAAAGTTTTCTCTTTTATCTGGAAAGTATAACATGACATTTATGTTATATGTCACTGTTTTCTCCTTTCAGGCCACGCACTTCCAGGTGGTGTTTGCTGCAGCTCAGATGATTGGCTGGTACAACCCCAAGGTGACCCGGGTGGAGCACGCAGGCTTTGGCGTGGTTCTGGGGGAAGACAAGTGAGTTCAAATCTTTGTGATGTTTTTAAAAGGTTAGTTTCAATTCACAAAAGTCCCCCGATAACACGAACAAACAAGCCGATCGAGGCGGTGAGTGGTGTGACAGACCGTTAAAAATACCGTTAAAAAAAAGTTTTACTGACGATCTACTGGCCGATATTCAGGAAAACATTGTTAATAACAACTTGTGGATGGTAAAGGGTTAAATGTGGAGGCTCTGTCGCAGTAAAACGTCCGACTGTTGTTGACACTGAGACCGCTAAAGGGCCACGTGTTGCAGCAGCAAACAGACTAATAATAGTTCAACAGGAATCCAAATTGCTGTCATCAGAGCGGCAACAACTAGCATCGCCTCTGAATCCTGAGCCTTCTCCACCATCGCCACCCCTCTATAATCATCTGATGTCCTTCACCGTTTCTTTATCGCCGCAGCTCCGTGTTTTTATTGCATTTATTATCTGACATAAAAAAAAGAGAATGCGACTGCATCGAAAAATAAAAACGCTACAGTCGGCGTTTAAAGTGGCGGTTTAAACGTAGGGATGCAAAGCTGTTATTACTCAGCATGTGAGGTGCAGGAGTATGGAGGCAAATCAATGACAAAACTAGAGAGCGCAAATGAGCTCCACGAGAGCGCGCAAGAGCGCGCAAGAGCTCAACGAGAGCGCGCAAATCAAACAGCCGCGCGCGTAATTTACTTTGACGAGCGCTTTTACATCACTACGCGAGCAAAAGTTGCTCTCAAAGTTGGAACCTGCTCGCTCTCGAAGCTTTAACCTGCTCGCTCGCGTGTCTGTTACCTGCTCGCGCTCGAGTAAATTTTCTTTTTGACAGTAAGTGGGCGGATCCAGTCACCATCGATCTCTACATCTAATTGGTTACAATCCTCGGCTTCAGATTGGCTGGAATGCATTTCTCACCAGCACACTGGGAACAATGGCGGATGAGAAAACACAACTGAAAGTTGACGTTCTCTGAATACTACTGTTATTGAGTCTCTGTAGCGGTTAAACATGAGATATAATTCGGTTTTGAGGATCTAACGAGCAATCTTTATTAGTTTATTATTTATTCACAGTAACGTTACATCAGTTTGACTGAGGGAAAGTTAAGCTTTATAACTTAAAATTTTAATTTAACTTTTACTTTAAACTACAGTGGTGTCTTATTACTTTTGACCAAATTGTTTGCAATTATATTTGTATCTATATAAGTATATATAAACAGATACACATAATGTTATATATATATATATATATTGTGTTTATTTATGTTACACCCGTCCCATGTATCTATACTATTATATGAATCTGCTAGGTGTAGTAGTACTATGGGTGGGGTCCTGGGTACAGTTTTAAAAGTGATGGCGCTATGATATAATATAATGGTTCCTACAATCGTTGCTCTCTTATTCTAAAAACGGAATTAACTGGCGGTGCCTCCAATAGAATAAAAGGTCTGTGCCTCTTATTTAGTCCTTTTATCTTGTGTTGTGATTGTATTTGACCCTTTCTTGAATAGTTCTTTAACTTGGACACACCCAAGATACATTAACTGCCTTGAAACACTGTTTGGTATTTATTAGGCGTATGCAACAAACTAAATGACATGCAGATCCCTTATTAAAGACAATATCAATAGAGATACTACGAGACTGACAAACAGTTTCTTCCTGCTGCTGTGACTTCATGTCACGGCCATACTTTGGATATTGTAGCAATGCATAGTGCACTTTATACATATTTTTGTGCAATACTGTCACTATATTTTGTGTCTTATTTTTTGCCTTAAGTTTATTGTAATTCTGTGTGTTAGGAAGACCCAGCAAAATAAGCTTTTCATTGTACAGAATAACTGCCTGTTATCTGTGCATATGACAATAAAAGAATCTTGAATCAATACAAGGTAAACTCACACATACACACTCAAAATAACAAATACAGAAATACATATAATTGTATATATATATTGTGTTTAGAACTATGTTTATATATAAAATTGCAAACAATTTGGTCAAAAGTAATAAGACACCGCTGCAGTTTAAAGTAAAAGTTAAATTAAAATCTTAAGTTATAAATCTTAACCTTTCCCTCCGTCAAACTGATGTAACGTTACTGTGAATAAATAATAAACTAATAAAGATTGCTCGTTAGATCCTCAAAACCGAATTATATCTCACGTTTAACCGCTACGGAGAAATCGGAGCCAGCGGATCATTTCAAAAAGTCCTGCCGGGATCAGGCTGCTCTCGGCGGGCAGACAGAGCGCTGACGGCCCGGTGCTGCGGAGCTCACGGTCCCTCAGCAGGAACTCAAACCGTCGGCGTATCTTTTTAAGTCGGCTGATTCTGGACAAACCGACCACAGATTTGATGCTTAAATAACTAACTTCTCGCCTGAAAACATCCTAAAATTACATTTTGTGACTCAATAACAGTAGTATTCAGAGAACGTCAACTTTCAGTTGTGTTTTCTCATCCGCCATTGTTCCCAGTGTGCCGGTGAGAAATGCATTCCAGCCAATCCGAAGCCGAGGATTGTAACCAATTAGATGTAGAGATCGATGGTGACTGGATCCGCCCACTTACTGTCAAAAAGAAAATCTACTCGAGCGCGAGCAGGTAACAGACACGCGAGCGAGCAGGTTAAAGCTTCGAGAGCGAGCAGTTTCCAACTTTGAGAGCAACTTGTGCTCTCGTGAGCGGGGATTTTACTCGCGTAGTGATGTAAAAGCGCTCGTCAAAGTAAATTACGCGCGCAGCTGTTTGATTTGCGTGCTCTCGTGGAGCTCATTTGCGCTCTTTAGTTTTGTCACGGGTTTATCATCATACAGGAGGGAACAGAAAAGTTCTGCAGTAGGCGGACAACAGTAATTAAAAGTTGGACAACGGCAACAACAACATGAGATCAACAATTGTGTAACTTTATCTCAATCCGTTTTGTGCCTAATTTTACACATGAGTTTTGCTACATTTCTGTCGTGTGTTTGTTTGTGTAATGAATCACACTGTTTGTGCGTGTTGTTTTCCCCAATATACTTTAGATGAAACCAAGCCCACTTCCGTATGAGGAGAGTCAAATATGAAAGCTACAGCAGCTTGGAAAGTAGCGATATGGAGCACTGAGCTTGAAGAAAATGACTCGTTCTTGTCGTCCTCCTTCCTCATCATCTCCCTCCTCCTCCACCCCCTCTTTATCGTCACCTTCTTGTCGTCCTACTCGTTCTTGTCCTCCTTCCTTATCATCTTCTTCTCCTTCCTCCTCCCTCTTTACCTTCACCTTCTTGTCGTTCTACTCGTTCTTGTACTCCTTCTTCCTCATCTTCTTCTCCCTCTTCTTCCTCTTCCTGTCTTCTCCCTCTAACTATTCGCTCCACTTCTTGTTCCCAGATCCGTTGTCCCAAGCTCTGTACTTGCTGTGCTGTACATACTTTACATCCCTGTGTGTACAACCCATTCCCTTTTATAGTAAGCAGTGATTACTGTGTGGCTGACGGGGTGAGCACGCTCTTTAATTTCAACGCTATCTGTCACGAAGTTGTTTTTTCCTAATCAATCGTCCAGAGGAGAAGTGCCAAGCCCGGGCGGGAGGTTGGTGTTCCGCTTCGCAGAGGCCATAACTAAGTGCTGCTAAACGCCCCTCAGTAACCCGAGGGGGCGTAAATTGGCCCTGCAATGTCTGCGCCACTCCAAACTCCATTAGAAATTTATCATGCTGTTTTCGTAATTGCTCATCCAGACAATACTGGCTTAAAGCAGCCGCAGGGGGAGCTGTAATAGCTGCAAGTAAACAGAGGGAGAAAAAAAAGTGGGTTTATTACATTTTTGGCTCATGTTCTGCTCGTAAAGCTCATCTGATTTGGTTGATCGTACAAAATGTAACGCCCCGAGGTGTCGGCAAGCAGAGGTAATCTAACGTTTTTTTGTCGTGAATGCTGTTGGCGACAGAAAGTGAAACCTCAGTACCTGGAAACTCATCGTCTTTTATTTTCTCTCCCAGATTGTATGTTTTTTAGGTCTGTGCGGTGTCTCGAGTGACTCGACTGAACTTTTCTTCTTGTCGTCTTTCTCGCTCAGGAAGAAGTTTAAGACGCGGTCTGGAGACACGGTGAGGCTGATGGACCTGCTGGAGGAGGGGCTTAAGAGGTCCATGGACAAACTGAAGGAGAAGGAGCGAGAGAAGGTGAGAACGCCATTGTGTCTTTAGCGACTGATGAAGAACGTTGAGGAGGAGAGAGACCTTTCTTCCTCATTTTGATGTCCGAACGTGTGTCTCGTGTCTCACCACTGATTTACAAAGAGTGAGAGGATTGTTTGGTATCATTATGTGAGGATATGAAACCCAAACTGCACACTTTTGAACATCATAAAAAAGTGTGTCTCTGCTGTCGGACACATTTGCTGTCTCCTACTCCGAAAGGGAAAGGTGACATTAATAAAGGGCATTTTATTACCTCTATTGGTGTCTAGCCATCCAGACAGCTTTGGTTTTATTTGTCCAGGTCTTTAAAGATATTAGTGTCTGACATTTCTGCCTCCACCCCGAAACAATGGAGGTGAATTTCACTTGTGATGCTCACAGAATTTCAATGGCATGAAATCAACACTTCTTTCCAGGAGTTCTTTGTTTACTGCTTTCTAACGAGGAAATAGTCGAGAGGAACGGGAGCAATTGAGTATGAAAATTCATTCTTGACCTTGGGGCTTCTAGTCTGGCAGATCGATCGTAACTCAACCCGCCGGAGACCACCTTTGAGCAAATTCTATTTGTTGATGAAGGCTGTGAGATTCGTCTGAAAGCTCTGGAAAAAGGCTAGTAAGTCAACCATGAGTAGGGAACCAAATATTGGCTGAACCGTTTTATTAGCAATGGGCAGACGGTTAAAAGACATCAGATCGGTTAAAGAACAAAGGTGGTATTAAGCTGAGGGTAGCAGCAGTCTTAAGGTGGATCAGATCTACATACATTTTCATAGAAAAAGTAAGATGCCACTATACCGCAACATGACCAGTTTGATTCCAGCTGGGACCTTTTGTTACATTTCATACACTCTCTCGTTTCCTGTCTCGCATTGGTCCAGAGTAGATGTCTTCAGAAATATTTGATTTGATTAACTTTGGAGCAGACATTCGTGTTCCCAGGAGGATAAATACTACCGACTTTGGTGTTCCTCTAACTTTTGCTCCACCAAAACGATGAATAAGAAAACAAAAATAAAGAAGATTTTATAAATAAAAAATAAAAGCACAATCAATGGTCGTAAATGTGAGGTATTTTTTATCTTGGCCTGAAACTCCCTGAAATACACACTGAAACTGAAAAGATTTAAATTGCAGGAACATTTACTTATTTTTTGGTTCTTTGGCTGGCAAAGAAAGAAAGTTGGAAGACAAATAAACAAAGAAATCCGGCTGCAGCACCTTAGAAGCTGCGTTATATATCTAATTTCGAGGTGTTTTTGTTTCTGGCCGGCTGTTTCATATTTAATCACCTCTACGAAGCCATGTTCGTCTTATTTCTCCTCAGAATAAACGGCTACTGTCGGGACTACATCGCATTATTTTAGCTTGTGTTACAATCGGTTTGTGTCCATGTTTTTTTATCTCCAACGTTTAATCTTTGACAAGCAGCCGTTTTAGTAAAAAGGGATGCCTTCCAGTTAGCCGCTCGTTATTTTCGCTTACCGCCCGGCTTTTGATTCACCGAGTGACGAGGCTTATTTTTACTGTCTCTGCAGTCGACAAAATAATTCTTCTCTCCTGGTGGCATCTATGAAACGATGCCACCAGTTTTTTTCTTCTTTTCTTTCCCTTCTCATCTGCTGAGCTCTGAGGACGGCTCGACTGCATGTGGTCTCTCTTGAACACAAAACTCTTTTATTCTCATCAGGCTCCTTTTTTTCTCGTGAGCTGGAACCTCCTAACGTCTGCAGCCTCACTGAGGCTTTGCCAGATTTGTGTGTTTTAGTTCAAGAGGAAAAACTTGAAACGAATAATTCTCATTGGATTGATCATCACCTGATTAGCCAGTAATGCTGAATCATAACACTTAATCAAACTCAGAAAATAATGTCACCCTGCTGTGACTGTCCCCGTTTTTTAACCAATAGAAAACCAACCTATTTTTAGGCCTCTGCTCGAAAATTGCATACCCAAACTAAAAAGGGTGTATATCTGCAACCACTAAGACTATTTGAATAATGTTGGTGTTATAATAAAAGGTACACATGTGAGATTTTGTTCAGATGTGTAAATATCAGTCTATATGTTACTGGTTAAGAGCAGTGTTTCCCCTACCGTTATATTAGGGGGGCGCCCCCGATGCGCACAGACACGCGCGCACACACGCCAGCGAACAGGAGCGTGGGAAAATATGTCTCGTGAAAAGCAGACTGCTATATCTGCGTTTTAAACGCTCCCAGGGTGAAGATGGCAACAGCAGCTCTCCTGCGAGGAACACTAGAGTAGCTCTCTTGAACCCGGAGCAGCTCTCCTGCTCCAAGTGAAATGAGCCAAAGTGCTCGTGTCTTGTACCCAACAATGAGCCTGCTGGCTTCACATTTTACAAAGTACACAGACATAAAACTAAGTCATAATAAATACATGGAGAAATGCCTGTACTTTCGGGTAAATGGTTACGGTACGCCGTTAACCGGTTACGCATTCGCGACACGCCGATTCTCCGTGAGGTCGTCTTTTCTGCTGTTCCGTCTCTCAAAACAGAAAACAGATCTCAGCTCAACATTGAGCATGAATTGAGAGCGTCCGTATCAAGTCTACAATCCTGTTTTAAAAAGATGTGTAGAGGAAAGCAGCTCACTGCAGCCACTAATACAACTTGATGGCTCATGCTGATGGTTTTCCACAATGAGCTATATTTAGTAGTAACTAAATATTAGTTATATTTTGCACAGATAGAACTTTATTTTCATTGTTCTAAGTGATTGCAATAATTTTTTTGGGTCTGATGGAGCAATCTGATTCACTTGAAAGTGATTGTAATTTTCTTTATTCTGTTATTTATAAAAGCACATCATGGAGTCACAAAATGATGTTATTTACAGAAAAAGTTTGAGAACCACTGCTTTAAGTGTTTGTGTCGGAGTCGTCGACGCCACCCTGAAGCTGTAAACCTAGGGGAAACACTGAAGAGTAAATGAAGATGACACACAGCAAAAATTAAAAGGTTTCAGGTCCGCCTAGAAAAAAAGCACTTTCAGGATAATTATTTCTTTGAAATGATGCAACTGTAAGGTCTAACTCCAACCCAAACCATAGCACAATATGTGAACATTCTCTCTGCAAAGGTTGACTTTGATAAAGTGAAGCAGAACAAAGTTAGAGGGGGTTTAGTACAAAGAAAATTCAGGCGAGGTCTCCAAAATTTCAATCTGTGATATTTGAATTTCTTCATGTACCAAACCATATATTTCACTGGTAATTACTTATGGTGTTCAATACATCTAAATACAGGAGTTTTTTTTTTTTCTAAAACAAGCTATGATTTACAGTTTAATATAACAATCGCTCAGTCTCAGTTTTTGATTAGTCTGTCAATTAGTTTTATCAATGCTTAATTGTTGAAAATATGGAGAAGTGCCCGTCACAAGTTCCCAAAACTTCAAACTGACGTCTTCAAATGTCCCGTGTTGCCCAAAGACATACATTTTTTTGTAAAATGGGGAAAAAGCAGCAAATCTTCAGGAAAAGATGCTGCAAATAGAGAAGGATTTTATGGTTATGTTTTGTGTAATTGCTTAAACAATTAATAAAAATGTGAGTGAGGAGCAGTTACCGATTATCTAATAGAACTGGAGTTACATAAAAGTAACCTCGTCTTAAGTAAGCTAAATGCTAAAGTGGTAACAATTAACAATGTGAACACGCATGATGTTTAGCCGGTCATATCCCCTCGTTTGTTAGCATGCTCACGTTTGCTAATTGATCAAATAAACAAGACATCTGATCGGAGTATCATTAGTTTAGCAGGTATTTCATTCAAAACTAAAATATTGAACAAACAAAAATGTTGACCTGATGATGGCGCTGGATAAAAAAGAAAGATCAAGCGATTGCCACATTCATTAGGATTCATCTCTGACATCTAGCTCATGAAACCATCACAAACCCGTGGTAGAGTCTGAGGTTTCATCACGATCATTTCCTCTGCAGCTTTTTCTTCTGTCCAGCGAGGGTTTGATAAGTACTCATTGTATTTTCTCAGCAGCGCCCCGACTCACAAATGACTCAGCTGGGATCTCTCTGCCTACCACACACGTTCTTTGTCACCGTCCCCTGGTGCAGCTGGACCTCGTTAAAAGAAGTGTGTTTGGTAGTTTAGGAATAGGAAACGTTTTTTTTCGTTCACCACCCTGACTTTTTAGATTGTTCCAGCTTGTCTCTGGATTCAACCCAAAAATTATCGGTTCCCACAAGCCCTTTCCTTTATCCCAAGGCTATCGTTAGCTGCTGTTTTCCCTTTACTTCACACGGCGAACCCTCGCGTCTCTGTTCATTTGACTGTAGTTTGCAACTACCGACGTTGAGGAGTTTGTATCGGAAATTAAACCTGCTGAGGGATTAGAAAAAGGAAACACAAAATCAGAACCTGACCTGGTTAAGTATTATGTGAAATACTTGGCGCACTGTAAACAGTCGCTGACTTCCAGTTGAACTGCAATGTTTTTTAATGCTGGTAGGTTGTGGGAAACCGGAGGCAACAAAGTTTCCCTGCAGGCTCTTCTGGCCGGGTGCTCCGCTGTCTGTCTGGGTTGGTGCCTGCGTCTCCCATCTGCTAACCTCGCCTCATTAAAAGCAACCCCGGCCCCGGCCTCCATGAACCTCGGCCCGCGCCGCTAACGCTGCTGCGAATAGTTGTTCTCTCCGCCTGTTTTATAATGTACTCCTGTCTGATTTTCTTTCTTCTTCTTAAATACTTGTGTATCCTGTTATGTTCCGTGCTTTCCTGTCTTGTCCTGTTTCGCCCTGTCCGGCTGTGTCCTAC
Source organism: Myoxocephalus aenaeus (assembly GCA_038501785.1). Taxonomy (NCBI): domain Eukaryota; kingdom Metazoa; phylum Chordata; class Actinopteri; order Perciformes; family Cottidae; genus Myoxocephalus; species Myoxocephalus aenaeus. Next base: position 5,315,963 of record JBAMJR010000144.1, on the reverse strand, counting down.
TGTTCCCTGACCTCTTTGGTCCTGTGCTGCTACCACGAGCCACTGGGGCTCTAACCGGAGCTGCAGCGGTTTGTCGATTTTATTAATAAGTCAGCTATTGCACAATTAGTGGATTATCAAAATATTATTATTATTTATCACACTAAATGAACATATGGGGCCCTATCTTGCACCCCACCCAACTGCCGTTGCTCGTGTCAAGACGGCGTAGTTGTAATCTTCACACCCAGTGCCCACGTTATGAAGCACCCAGCTGTGCAGCCGTACTCTCTTGAAGACAAAAGGCTCTCCCGCCGTGTTAATGCGACACAGTTTTCGTCATATTTTGAATTTGACTGAATTTTTCTTCTCCCCTGTAAGAAATATGTAAGTCTGACTTCTCGTATTGTCGCGGTCCGAATTGATCCAGCTAAGCATGAGAGCAGTTTTTTGTTGAAACCGTTTAATTCAACTGTTTTCACAAGAAGACCCAAACCAAAAATAAACATACATCTACTAACCATAGTTTAGATTAATTTGGTCCTTTTCAACTTGTACAACTAAAATAAACCGATACAAATGAATGAAAACAATAATAAATCATGATTTTTGAAACTATAGCAAATGTATACTGACCATTACATTCATTATATTTTCGCATTAATAGAATACACTGAAATATATGGATATTATTTCACCCCCAAAAGTCCCAAACTAAAATAATTTTCCACTCTAGTGTTTATACCTTAGTTTGATTTTGATATATATATTTTTTTTGTCTTATTTTTTAAATATTACCAGTGTTTATCCGCAGCGGAAAAATAGTCCCCATTAAAGCAATATTTCCTCCCGTTTGAATATTTGAATTGTTAAAAATGACACCACAAATCTGTCTCTGCCTGTCCCGTTTATTCCAGTTCTTTAATATAATAATAATAATATGCCATGTTGTGACCTGTCCCTCTATATCTCGTCAAGTCCCGTCCTCTCCTCCGTCTCTTGTGCTCGGCTCGACAGAAAGTTTCAGTTTTCCAGTCGAGTCCCCGTCATGGAACTTTGTGCATAACTTCCTCCTCACCCCGTTCCTTCCCTGTGGTATCAGACACGTCACACACGGATTTGAGGGAAGGCGATGACTTAATAAGTCAATTTAATCTTTGTCCTTGGGCTACTAAAATAGATTAATCATTCGGATTAAATTCAACTCGCTGTTTTTTTACTGTTCGAAACATAAGGTGGCGTACTGCCTGCAGTAATTACAAGCTGATAAAAGCGAGTTATCTGAATATTTAAAGCCTTTAAGAATTATTGGAGTGTGGGGGCAGAGAGTCTCTAAGTCGCCCGTTTTATTAAATATAACTTTGCTTTTCTGAAACAGGTCCTGACCCCAGAGGAGCTGACCAAAGCCCAGCGGTCTGTCGCTTTCGGCTGCATCAAGTACTCCGACCTCTCCCACAACCGCATCAACGACTACGTCTTCTCGTTCGACAAGATGCTGGACGACCGTGGCAACACGGCGGCGTACCTGCTCTACGCCTTCACTCGCATCAGGTGACGTATCGCTCCATTGTTCACCGCCTGATTGGAGTTTGCATTGCCACCAGATGTGTTTTTTTTTTTTTTAAGCTAACATTCTATTCTGATTTAACCTTCAATATAAAAACAATGAATCATGGCAGCAGCAAAATCTAACATACATGGTACGGGAGTATCTTTACACTTAGAGACTCTCTTCCACCCCCCACTCCAATAAAACATTTTTTTTTTTTGCTGTTGTATCGATCAGCTCTGATGTTTCAGGTAAGTGGTTAAAACGAGTGATTTGATTGGTTCACACGTGTTCAGCCTGTCCGGCGTGTAAGCGAGCTCGACTGCTCAGTCTGGGACGCTGAAAGTATCTCCAAAGTTAAATTGAGTTCCTCTGACACGTCTCTCCCTCTCTCTCTTGTCAGTATCCTCTCCTCCACTCTGCCCTGTCGGAGAACCTCCTACTGGTCCCTGTGTACTTTCATTACCCGTATCAGATCAGCCTTGCTGGCCCCTCGTGGTAGCTTGCGCCAAAGGGATTAGTCTTTGGGGTCCTTTCCAGTCAGCGAGACCCAATTTCTCCTCGCCCCTTATCCCCTGTATCGAGTGGCTGTTTCCCGGCTGCAGAGTGCCGCGTTGATGCCCTTCCTCTCCCGTTTCCCCTGAGGTGTTAGACTTGGGGTGGCACTGTGCCCGGCGAAGATTGATCTGCTCTTTTTTTTTTTTTTTTTTTTTTGAGCGCGAGTCTCGCCTGAGAGGATTTGATGTTCCTGCATTTAGTCAATAGAGCGCTCGCTGGTGGCAGGGAGGGCCCCCTGCCACCAGTGTCAGAGAAGACAGAAAAGACAGAAAAGACAGAAATGCAGACAGAACTTGGAGAAAAAACAGTCCAAACAGAAGAAAAAAAAAGAAAAAAACAGCAGCCACTTTTAGCCACATGGTCAGAGGTTGTAGTAAATATAGACACTATGGCTGCAAGTCATTATTTCAGTTATTGATAATCTGAGTTTCCCCAATATAAGGAAAAAGTGAAGGAATAACTATGTAAGCTTTGCTTGGAATTTGGTGATTTTGTGAAAATGGAGAAAATCTTCTAAACGTTTTTAGATTTTATTTAGGTGTTTCTTCCAAAAGTTACCTTAAAATAATGTATGTAATTATATATTAATCCTTCTCCATGTATGTATATGAACTCTATTCCTTCCTTTTAGACAAATTTCAGAAAGCAGTGTTATGTAGATGAGCGTCCTTCTCAAAACGTCTCTTAAAAATATTTTTTTTATGTTTTTATTTTCTTGGTCAATTTCAAGTTTCTCAGAGTCCCAAAATGACGTCTGAAAACGACTTGTTTTGTTTGACAAACAGTTCAAACCCCAAAGATATTTGATTTATATTACACCGTGTTCCACATTATTATGCAAATTACACTTTGCTCAGATTTTCCTAAATAGTAATGCACAGTCAGTCAGTATCATTTTCAAGTCATCAACTGTTAGAGTGTAAGTCAAATTCTATTGAACAAACCTCCTAATGATAACAGTATTTTTTTCAAAAATAAAAAACTCAAAATGCAGTGTTCCAAATTATTATGCAGAATTTCAGAGTTTCAAGATATTTTATAGGTTGTAAAGAACAAAAAATTGTCATTTGTTGAATTTGCAGCATTAGGAGGTCATATTTACTGAAATCAAGAAAAGTTTGAATCAAAAACATCTTAACAGGTCAAGTTACATGTTAACATAGGACCCCTTCTTTGATATCAACTTCACAATTCTTGCATCCATTGAACTTGTGAGTTCTTTGATAGTTTCTGCTTTAATGTCTTTGCAGGATGCCATAATAGCCTCCCAGAGCACCTGCTTGGATGTGAACTGCCTTCCACCCACATAGATCTTTTGCTTGATGATGCTCCAAAGGTTCTCAATAGGGTTAAGGTCAGGGGAAGATGGGGGCCACACCATGAGTTTCTCTCCTTTTATGCCCATAGCAGCCAATGCCCCAGAGGTATTCTTTGCAGCATGACATGGTGCATTGTCATGCATGAATATGATTTTGCTACGGAAGGCACGGTTCTTCTTTTTGTACCACAGAAGAAAGTGGTCAGTCAGAAACTCTACATACTTTGCCAAGGTCATTTTCACACCGTCAGGGACCCTGAAGGGGCCTACCAGCTCTCTCCCCATGATTCCGGCCCAAAACATGACTCCGCCACCTCCTTGTTGACGTCTCAGCCTTGTTGGGACATGGTTGCCATTCACCAACCATCCACTACTCCATCCATCAGGACCATCAAGGGTTGCACGGCACTCATCCGTAAACAAAACAGTTTGAAAGTTAGTCTTCATGTAGTCCTGAGCCCACTGCAACCTTTTTTGCTTATGAGCTTGGTTTAGGGGTGGCCGAATAACAGGTTTAAGGACACTTGCAAACCTCTTGAGCATCCTACATCTTGAAGTTCGCGAGACTCCAGAGGCACCAGCGGCTTCAAACACCTGTTTGCTGCTATTCAATGGCATTTTAGTGGCTGCTCTCTTAACCCTACGCATTTGTTTGGCAGAAATCTTCCTTATTTTGCCTTTGTCTGAACGAACCCGCTTGTGCTGTGAATCGGTGACAAATTTCTTCACCGTCCGATGATCACGCGCAATTCTTTTGGAAATATCCAATATTGTGATACCTTGACCAAGGTATTGCACTATTTGCTGCTTTTCAGCAGCAGAAAGATCCTTTTTCTTCCCCATTTTGCCTGAAACATGTAGCTTGCTTAATAATGTGGAACATCCTTCTTAAGTAGTTTTCCTTTGATTGGGCTCACCTGGCAAACTAATTATTATTATTACTATTTGGATGATTTCAATCATCCAAATAGCCCTGAGACACAATACCATCCATGAGTTTCATTGAAAAACCAAAAAATTAATGTTTATGACCCTTAAATACAATTTGCCTAATAATGTGGAACGCGGTGTACAGCGAGTATAAAACTGAGAAAAGCAGCAATTACTCACATTTGAGAAGCAACGATTTATCAAAGAAGTTAATTAAATCAGCTCAACTCGAGGCATTTACTGCTTTTAAGAGATGAAAAGTCATTTAGTATTTTTTCTTCTTTTGTGTAATACCAGCACACTCGCAATAAAATCACAGGGAAACTTTTAACTCACTTGTTAAACCAAACTTTCCCACTTTTTGGCGGTACTTTCATTTCCAATATTATTTTACTTTAAATTCTGTAATTGCTTACTTGCAAGCACACAATATTTAAACAACCGCTTTTGTACCGCATTAAACATATTGCAAAGATGTCGTCTATGTTATTAAGATATTGAAGCAAAAGAAAAAACTCTGTTCTGCTCCATTCTGATTTTGTGACATTTATTCATGTGCGGTGTATTTATTTATTATTTGCTTCCCGTAGGTCCATCGCTCGCCTGGCCAACATTGACGAGGCCACGCTGAGGAAAGCAGCGGAGACCTCGGAGGTCTTCCTGGACCATGAGAAGGAGTGGAAGCTGGGGAAGTGCATCCTCCGTTTCCCCGAGATCCTGCAGAAGATCCTGGACGACCTGCTGCTCCACACACTCTGCGACTACCTGTACGAGCTCGCCACCACCTTCACGGAGTTCTACGACAGCTGCTACTGCGTGGAGAAGGACCGGCAGACGGGTACGTGCAAAGAGAACGCGCAAGAGCGAGTGTTCGTCAGCGCGCCTTTGTCAGCACTCTGCTCACGATGGGAGTCTGCAAATTAACGGGACGTTCCGCTGTGAGAGGGATTTCACTGAAAGCGGTCTGAACACTGTTAGTCCTCCACTTGTTCCTGTTAGAACTTCATCCCTGTGGTGCACTGAAGTGCTATAACCTCAAGTTCAGAGCTGCCTAATTATGTCTCATTGTTCTCAGTGGCAGTAACCCCAGCTGGAGGTTATTATGCATCATTTAGCTTTGTCAGAAGTTTGGAGTTTTTGTCACTCGGTTGAGTTTGTCAGATTGACATACTGTTTCAAAGGGTTTCATTTGAAAAACATGTACAATAAAAAGAGAACAAAAGTAGTTTTAACTTACTCACAAAGGCCACTTAGGAACTACTGTAAACCGTAAGACGTAATGTGAAATTACGGCCCCTGATACTGAAAGTTTAAACTGAAAAATTAAAAGTAAAAAATTAAATAATGTATAGATTAAATATTCTCACTTGATTGATCGATCACAAGTAAGAGCAGCTACAGACTAATATGTTTCTGTAAGGTTTCCAAAACGTAGGAAAAGGTTTTGAATAGAAGCGACTGCTTTTGCGTCGCTTTATCTTTTTCAAAGCGTCTTTCTCTTCGGCTTCCCTTCATCACAAGCAGCACTGAGTCATCGTCCTACACATGGATGCGCCTGTTTGGGGAAATTACAAACCAATTTTGCCGTCTGATTATTGACCTTTTTAAACAACCCGTTTAATTCAACCCTGCTGCTCATTACGGACTTAATTCATATCGGATTTTCTGCTCCGTGTTGCTATGTAGCCCGATGGGGTCGACGCTCATGGATGTTGTGTGGATGCAGATGTCCGGGTCATTGATTTTCAATGATGCCGCCGCAGCATCATTAAACGTGCCCTCTAACCTTTTGCTGTTTTGTTGTTTATCGTTTTGTGCTTCACCTCTGACTCTCTCTCGCTCTCTCTCTCTGTTTTCCATCCCTCCACTCTGTCTGGCTTCCCAGTGTGTCTAATTATTCATCGCTTCTCTTCGTCTCTTGTGTCTTTTTAGTTATTTTTTCTCATCACCTAACAAATCTTTCTATTAAATATTTATCTAATACGGCAAATTCAATCTTGCAATGTCGGCCCGATAACTGAATAAGAATTTAATGTTGATTTTTGCCCCGTGTTGCATGTCATAATGAAAGAAGACCAGATACATCGGAGGAGTCGCGAGATGATTTACACGGCGGGAGAAGTTCAACGAAGCAAAAGTCGATTAAAAAAAAAAAAAAAAAACTTTTCTTGACTCAACCCTTTTTTGTTGTTATTGAAACAACTCATGGACGGATGAAACATGTCGAAAGGCCCCACCTGCACGCTCATTTGTTGCAAAGGGTCGCAAACCAAGAGGGTTTGAAACCATCGGTTCAACCTGTGACGATACTGATACTATTTTTGTCATAATCCAAAAAGTAAGCAGTACTGCCAGATGGCTGTAGTATTTACCTGTGAAATGTATGTTTCTCTCCCCAGGTGAGGTAGTGAAGGTCAACATGTGGAGGATGCTGCTCTGTGAAGCCACAGCGTCCATCATGGCCAAATGCTTCGACATCCTGGGCATTAACCCTGTCGGGAGGATGTGATGTCACGGGGGAGTAGGAGGGAGAAGTGACGACACGGCGACGATCAGTAAACGGTCTCTTTCTCTCGCGTCGCAGCCCAAAAAAAACTCACTGAACTTTAAGAATGAATTTCAACAAAGTTATTGTATCCACCCTGGGAGGAGAAATCACTTATGTTCAGTTCAATAATTCATGTGAAGTTTCTTTTTTTTAATTAAAGAACCGATGTGAAGCCCAAACAAATCACCCAGTCTGTTGTCAATTATTTTTTAATTGTGGATTTCTCTGTTTAACACTTCCGAAACGGCCAACGCAGTTCTGCGTTTTAAAAGTGTTTACGTTTTTTAAATATTCATATCTAAAATGAGAATCCGCCAAACTCTGTAGTTTCCGCCCCTCTCATCTGTGTGTTCTTACGTGCCTGTCACAGGATCTGACACTGTTGAGTCTGTGTCGAGCTCCGCCTTTCACCGTGATTTGTCAATTCAGGTGTCCGTCGACATTTTGTGTGAAACTACCCAATGAACACTGAGGAAATCTCTAAGGACCCACCCACCCACCTACGCTGCAAAAACTGGCCGCTCAGCGTTTCTGAGATTGGAGTGAGACACGGAAAAAAGCTGAGGTCGTGATCTTCGCAATTGAACATCTTTGATGTGTCGAGTCTTGGCCAATCAGCGTTAAGATGTCTACAGCGGCTTAATTTCCCTCCCACCAGTTTTTTTTATGGTAAGCTAGTCAGCTTGCTATCACGTTAGCTAACGTGTTTGGGAGAGACCACGAGTGCGATTACTGGCAGCGGCGAGTCCGTGGCAGCGCGTGACATCAGCCTGGAGAGCGGCGAGTCAGCGGCACTGGTGGTTCTACCTACCAACACCTGACTACATATAAGGAGAGGACAATGGTGATTTTATCCAACTTGTATTTTAATTAAAGTGGCCGAAATGAGTTTCCTTCGTAGGGTGGCCGGGCTCCTGTTTATATTTAAGAGTTTAAGATCTACGTGTAGAAAAAAGTGTATCCTCCAGTTAATTATAATCTATATAGTTATGCGGTTATAATCGCTGTCACACTGGAGAGAGGTGTGCATGTTCAGGTTTACCTGGTGGAAACATTATTCCAGTGTTTATCTTAGACCAGCGGTTCCCAAACTTTTTAGGCCACGCACCCCCTTGTACATCCCGACCGGGTTCACGCACCCCGAATCCCCCACACCTAAAAAAAAAAAACGCAACAGAGCCTATTTATAGCCGCATAAAATCGGACCAATGCGAGAACTGTTTGCTCGCGCGTGGCGTTTGTTACAAGATTTTGTCCGCTGTATAAATTTCAGTTACACAAGGCGTCACTTTTAAAGAGCAATAAGGATGGCGACGACACACGCACAGGCTCAGAGGCAGATTGCATTTCACATTTCACATTTATTTACTTAAACACAGTAAGCCACGTAAAGAACAAAGAGTGGCACATGCATAGGCTCAGAAACAGATATAAATAAAAAAGGAGGAGTTCATATGAGGATTTTCACATGCAGCGCAGGTGGCTCAGCCTGCAGCAAGAGAGATAGAGAGGGAGGGGGAGAAAGTGAGAAAACGTAGTGCGTTTTGTGTAGACCCAACACATGAATGAGACTGCAATTGTTTTGGGCTGTTTTGTAACTCTTCCAATTTTGATCTAAAAAAATGTAAGGGGCTTCTGACTTGCACTGGCATGCTTGGTGTTCAGGTGGCGGCGCAAATAAGAGGGCTTCAGACAGCTGTTAGCCAGAACCTCACTGCACAACACGCACTGTGGCTTCGGGCAATCTGCATTGCCAATCCAAGTGAAGCCCAGACCCAGATAATTGTCATCATATTTCCTCTTTTTTTTCCCAGTCTGATGCTCACTCTCGTTTCCTCTTTTTTCACCGTGACTCCGCGATGGGCCTCTGTGCTCCCGGTTTGTCTGTGATATCCCTTCCTCCTTCTCCGTCTCCTCCGTCTCCTCTTTCTCCGACTCCCGGTCGATTTCTTCTCCCGGTTTCTCCCCAACGCACCTCTCCGTTTCTCTCGCCTCCGGTTCCTCACTCTCTCTCTGTCCCTCTCCTCTTTTATTACTGATAGCTTCAGATGTCCCACCTGACAGCTTCCTCGATTTCAGCCAGTTTAACATATTTTCATGGATGTTGCTGAATGAATGAAATGACGTTAGGGGCACAAGCTAGGCTAGCTAGTGTGTACGTAAAAGACAGTCTGGCGGCCGGACCGGAAGTGCATCTATTTATTAAATTGTACGTTTTTAATTTTAAATTTAAATCTTACAAAGGGAATTTTTATAATTAAAAAATCCTACTTAATTTTTTTTAAATTATGTTTAATATTAATTATTACACCATTAGACCACCATTACATTTTTCCTCTCGCGCACCCCCCTAGAGGCAGCTCGCGTACCCCCAGGGGTGCGCGCACCACACTTTGGGAATCCCTGTCTTAGACTAACAGTGACGTCTCCTCAAAGTAAAGTGGTATAACAGTATGACATAATATGGTCAAATAAAAATATAATAAAAAGGCTGGTACATTATACATATTATGGCATATAAGTGTAATATTATGAAGTGAAATGTAGTAGTAGCAAAACAATATTCAGTATAGTACAGCAGTATTGCATATTGTAAGTATTAAGTCTACAAAATACATTATATACTGTGTGTGTGTGTGTGTGTGTGTGTATATATATATATATATATATATATATATATATATATACACACACACACACACACACACACACACACTACTGTTCAAAGGTTTGGGGTCACTTAGAAATGTCCTTATTTTTCAAAGAAAAGCACTGTTTTTTTCAATGAAGATAACATTAAATTAAACAGAAATACATTGTTAATGTGGTAAATGACTATTCTAGGTGGAAATGTCTGGTTTTTAATGAACTATCTACATAGGTGTATAGAGGCCCATTTCCAGCAACTATCACTCCAGTGTTCTAATGGTACATTGTGTTTGCTAATCGCATAGAAGACTAATGGATGATTAGAAAACCCTTGTGCAATTATGTTAGCAGAGCTGAAAATAGTTATGCTGGTTAGAGAAGCTATAAAACTGGCCTTCCTTTGAGCTAGTTGAGTATCTGGAGCATCACATTTGTGGGTTCGATTATACTCTCAAAATGGCCAGAAAAAGAGAACTTTCATGTGAAACTCGCCAGTCTGTTCTTGTTCTTAGAAATGAAGGCTATTCCATGCAAGAAATTGCGAAGAAACTGAAAATTTGTCTGGGTGACCCCAAACTTTTGAACGGTAGTGTATATGTATTTATATATACTGTGTGTGTGTGTGTGTGTGTGTGTGTGTGTGTGTGTGTGTGTGTGTGTGTATATATATATATATATTTTTTTTTACACTTGGGTATTGACAAAAGAAGAAATAAAACCCATAATGATCATAGTGTTCGGTGTCACCTTTTTCACCCCTCATGAGTTTGCAGGCCTGATTGTGAATAGTTTGTTTTTCTATAGTACATATTTTGACTCGAATATATAGTAAATATTTGGTTTGAAAACAAAAAACGTTGTAATATTACTTTTTCATTTGCACACACCCCATGAAGCTTGGTCTGTAGTATGAAGTCATTCCTCAGTTTCATCTCAGTCCCTCTCTCATTTTGATGAAAGTAGTGACAGACAACACTTCTACTCAAAAACACAACACTTCTACTTTGATCTGTAAACAACAGACACTCGAGAAAAACCTTGATTATCAGAAACTTTAGCTACAATTTGTGGTGAAATCATGCAGTAGAAATAAAGTGCAATCAGTTGGTGATATTCACCGTGATCTCAAATGAAATGCAGCAAATACTCACCAATTTAGAAGCTCGGACAAAAATGTGTATCCTTTTGTTTGTTGATAATTGATTCATTGTATTTATCAGAGTTGATTAATGACTTGGATTTTCAACTGCATTTTGAATTATTGATCAAACTCCATGATATTGGATGCGTGTACAAACATTGTTTTTCACTTTAAACAGTGAATTAATGCTTGTTGGATTCTGGTAGGTTTCTAGGTATCCTTTTTCAAATCAAGCTTTTTTAGGATGAATAAAAAGACCACCACCAGTGAGGTAAGAACAGTTTTGCCTGCATTTCAACTCTAATTGCTTTCTGTGCATCCGCCTCTATGATTAGCAGCCGTTGACATAAAGTCACATTAGACTTGAGCTGCTTCTTAGATAATGACAATTACAGCCTTTGCCTTCCATGACTTGTGCGAGTAAGTGGGCTTTGTTTGCAGAAATGTTGAACAAACCCATTTGATGAAGTGAATTATACATCACACTCACTCTGAGGCAGCCTGGAAGCCTGTAATTGTTCGGTCTGTCTGCACCCACTAGAAAGTGTGCGCTTCCATAGATACAAAAGCTGTGCAACTCTGGAAATTGCCACAAGTCATACAATACTTGTTAGGAGAGTGCTGTGGGGAAGATGCGTGCCTGTGACCCATCTTTTGAAACTTCTTTCTAGTAGTCTCTCGTCGTGCTGTACGTCCCAGGACTTTATGGCTCATCTCAGTACCTTCTCAGGCAATAATTCCCAGCTTCATGAAAGATTCATTTAGCTTTCAAAGAGTCGTGCCTCTCGATTTTTTTTCTTTTTTTTAGCTGCTGCCGAGGACAGTGTTAAAGGTGTTTTGACAGTCGCTCCAGGAGGAGAGAGAGAGAGAAACTGCCACACTGCTGCTTCTATAACGCCTTCGGAAGCAATAACGTTCCACCGGCTCAATGGGATGGACGGATCTCATCACCCGGTGGCCTCAGTTGATATTTATTCCTTTTCTCCCGCGTCTCAGGGTGGATTAGAGAGGCGGGATGGTGATGGGGAGGTCGTCCCTGTGTGAAGGCCCGAGCGGTTTGGAGAAACTGCCTGTGGAGACCGAAAGGAGTGGATTTAACATTCGGGGGCAGGGACCGGGACGTGCAGACCAGAGGTGGAAGGTAAATATGGATGTTTTCTTAATGACTGTACAATCTTTGTGTTCTAGTATTTAAAGCTGCACTATTGGGATGAACCCACCGCTACAGAGCACCTCCCTCTTTTAGCTTTTAGGTTTTGTGTCATGTCACTGCTCTCATCAAACCCCCAGCAGCAGCAGCAGCAGCAGCAGCAGCAGCAGGCAGCCATTTCCAGTGAAAACACACTGATGGCTGAGCATTTAGTATCTAAAGAGTCATATATTTCCCCTTTTAAATAGAGACCAAACCAATGTTAAAATAAGAGTGAATATTGTTAAACCACGACGTAATATTTTCAGTTTTCAAACTTTTCTTTTCTCCATCAACTTGCAGGAAACCAGCGAAAGTTTTAAATTGAAATAGTTTAAGATAAAAGTAAGTGTTGAAAAAGTGTTGTACTTTTAATTGTGCATGTATTTGGTCCTTCTGCTTCTAGTTTCATTCATTGTTGGCCACTTTTTCTTTGTTGTTACAGCTAAATGTATTCAGATCCAGCAGATGTGCAGTAACCGCATCGTCCAGTTGGAGCTGTGCTTGGAGCTGTCCACCTGATGAATGTGAGTCTGACATTTCCTCTTCTTCAATCTCTGGTTTGTGATAAAAGAGAATAAAAAGCTCTGCAGAGCTTGTGATGATTCTGCCATTTCAGCAGTACAGGCGGCTCATTTCACTTCAGAGTAATTAGATTTAAGGTTACTATTATGAAAATGTATTGAATGTGTTCAAACCATGTGATCTCTGGGGCACCGACTAACCACTTTGTTTGCCTTTAACCTTTGACCTCGAGTTTACCTCGTGGTATTTTAGCTCCATATGGAAGCAACAGACTCGTGCAGAAATTAGAAGCTGCCTGCAGGCACTTCTGCGCTTCTGTTATTTGTAATTTGCATAAATTATCCCTCTTCCTTAAAATCCTGTTTAGACCGGGGCATGATGTCCTCGCCACAAGAAGTATTTTTACATCACATTGCGTTTGCTCGGCATCTGTCTCTCGCTCCGAGTGTTTATCAGCAATCTGATCTCGGAGATGAATCAATAAGATATGTAAATAAGCGTACAAGTGGGTGTTGTGAGTGCGAGAAAGGAGGTGAGAGTCTCAAGTCTTTTGGAAGTCAGCAGCGCGACCACACCACCAGGTTTATTAATCTCTTGCGCTTCAGCAGCGCAGTGTGGTACCTCGTCTTCACTCTGCCTGCTGTCACCCTCCCTCCCCATCTTCCCCTGAAATTACAGTCAGTAATCTGTTTGGCACTTAGACGAGTCACAGAGGAGGGAAAAAACAGCAGGAAACAGGTTCGGGGAGAAATAAACATTTTAATTAGGTGTTTGGCACTGATAAATCGAGATTTCACACGCACGCCAACAAGAGAACACTACTTGCAGTTAAATAAGAGATTGGCACGCCGATGTGAGATTTGTTTGTTACGATATACATTTAATGCATTTTTGCCTTTTACACACACACACACACACACACCCTGATTCATATTCAATGACACTTTGAAATATATAGGACGAGCCAACTCGGAAAGTGAAGTTGACGCTCGAGTCAACAGAGAGACATGTGGACATCAGGCTCTTGACTAAGAATAAATACAAACGTTAAAATATTCGGAAAGCATAGAGGGGAAAGTTGTCAGGTCGGATATCCGTCACAGTGGCGGGATGAAAACACACAAAAGCCCCCCCCCCAAAAAAGACCTCCGTCAAACTCTAAACTTAAAAGCCACGTAACTGCGGCGTCGTCCTGTGGAGAGGTAGATATCGCTAGTCTTTGAACTGTCACACACACACACACACACACACACACACACGTACTTTTGTTAAATGGGTCGAAATTCACAGGTGCAAATTTATAGCGTTAGAATAGTCACTCGAATGGGATGAAGGAACATGGGTGGCAGTTTATTTTTTTTTACTGTCGTGCTAACCTGGTCACAGCTGGATCCAGCTGCTCTGTGCCATGTTTGAAGAGAAATGTGTGTCTTCTTGAGATTTGATCTCGCCTTGATGGTTCACTTCATCATGGCGTTGGAACATGGAGGATTGATGTTTTTTGTTTGCGAGTCATGGCGTCAGACTCGAGACGATGGCCCTCATTGAGTGACCTCAGCGTTTTTTTCAGGGCTGACGTGTCTCGCTTCTCTCCGCCGCGTTGCTTTGTTCCTTCGTTGTGGGTTTAGCACAGTCACCGTCGTCCTCCTGCCTTCTCGCCATCCACTCACTCCTCTTCCTCTTCTCTCCTTTCAACTGAAGCCAAATGTCTGGTGGCTGAAAGTCTGTTTCCTCATATTCTGTCCTTATTTCCTGTGTTCATCCAGGCAGCTGCCGTGTGTTTCCCCTGCCTCTCTCTCTGTCTCCAGGAAAGAATACGACGGGGAACAATAACTCAATTTGTGATTCTCTTTTTCTTAGTTTGAGGCAACACAATGTCACCACACTGTCCAAAGTGCTCCATCTCGTCATTTTTCCTCAGCCAAATCAGGCCTCAGCTTTTCATATTCCCATCAAAACGTCCTCTGACATAGCTCGCCAGGGTTTGCATTTTTATAATTTTTTTGCGTGTGAACTTGAGTGTGAAGCGTAACAGACGCAGCAGGGAGTGCTGGGGTGCTGCTGGCAAACTGCAAGGTCACTGACAAAAAAAAAGAAAAGGGAACGCATGCAGCAACTCTAAAAGAAGCCAAAAGAGAACGTGGTTCAAATGTTTCAGGGAAGCCTTCACAGGTCACCTTCCCTGCTCGCTGCGCTCTGGGCCACGAGTGGTTTTACTTTGAAAACTTAGAGAAAGTCTTGTGAAAAAGGATGCCAGTTGCTGTCTCCTTGTTTCCAGCCTTCTGCCACGAGGAGGGGATTCAGTTCAACCAGACTGCAGGTTCGGGGTGAGTACTCGACATCCGACGATCATCCTCAATTGCCACGTCTGCATCGGCTCATATCTTGGTCTCTCTGTGTTCTGCTCTGAAGGAGTCCCTGATCGCCAGGAGACCGGCGGCCAGAAGATGTCCGCTGACTTTGCTGTGCCACTCATGCGACCGGCCCCTGGGAGATGAAACAAACAAGACTTTCAGCGAAGGAAAAAGGTTGAAAATACACATTTAAAACAGAGAAAGCTTTCAGAAGGTCGTCGATACTGTAAAGAAAATGTACCCATTTACACAGTTTGTTGAGGACAATGTTCCATACAGTAATTGTAGGATCATGTATCTAAGACATTAAGGGGGCATCCACATGCCTCCGATCTTTAAGATTATAATGGCGAAAGGCTCTTCGGAGTCAACTTAAATCCATCGTAATATCCCAGTCATGAATAAACGTGTCCTGGATACATGTTTCTGTTACTGCAGCTGTCCTTCCCACTGGATGTTTTCTGCGACTAGTTTAAATGATATCTTCTCGTGCTACATCCGGTTTTCTTTTTCTTTTTTATATTTTGAGCTGACTTAAAAAAAAGAACACACATTTTATTGAATAATTCCTCTTAGAGAGTCCGTACCTTTTTCATAAGAGACATTTTGACACAAATGTAGCGCTTTGGTAGTCTTCCGACCACTCAAACCGCTTTATAACACTACATGTTATATCATTCATACACTGATACCAGCACTGATACCCACAAGGTGCCAGCTGCCCATCAGGCCTTTCTAATCGTTCATACAGCGCAGGAACAGTCTGCTGGGAGCAACAAGTTTAAGTTCGTAAAACATCTCATGAAAAGAACATGTTTATTATGCTATTATTCACACTCTTATAGTCTTAACATATGATTTTATTATGTGCCTTATAAGGATTTACGAGTGCTTTATTACTTAAAATTACATAAAATTACCTTGTTATTGTTCATAGTTATACTAAAAATCACTAGTTTACAAAAATCTGCAGTGAAAAAGGTGTGTAACAGTAACGGTTGTGTTTCACTCGTTGTGTCTGTTCGAAATGTTGGACCACGTTTTAAAAAATGCATCTCTTACTCTTACTTTTCACTGCAGTTTCAAACGGACCGCTATCGATTCCCCCTCACCGAGGCCACAACGTATTTAATTTCCTCCGGAGGCGATGGGAGGCCCGTACTCGTAAAAAATCCCTGTTGACCTTGATGCTGCGGATCTGTTGTCTCGCCTCGAAAGTTAACAAGCGCTTTCAATTAATGTCACGGCGAGGTTGTACAGAAACAGTCTAGACGTTTAGCTCGAGCGGCATCACGAGAGGAAACGGACGGCGAGAAAGAAGCAGGGGACGGCCAAAAAGAAAGGGAGTGAAGGCGTTCATCCCTCCGGGTGTTTTCCCTCCTTTATTCCAGGATCACTCTTGCAGAACAGGAGCACTGGCTTTGTAAATGATCTTGGAATCAAAGCTTAGTTCACCTCTGTGCTGCTCCGTGAGACGGTTTTAGATAAATGCCCAAAAATGTGCGTGCACTCGATAAGACACACACACACACACACACACACACACACACACACACACACACACACACACACACACACACACACACACACACACACACAGACAGTGTGCTGCCTGTAATGGGCCGACTAAAAGCCTGCTGAGATAATCACACAGCTATACTGTATATCAGATCTGTCTTTGGCTCTACTTTACAAAAAAAATAAAAAAATGTTTCTCAGTAAAACAATGAACGAAAAGTTATTCAATCAAAAGTGATGACTGACTTTACGATCTGTAAATCAAAGTTATGGCTGCGATTTTGACTTACTGAGTATAAAACATTTGATCAAAATGATGAAACTGATTCACGATTATGAGTTAATCAAAGTTTCCACTTTCTAGGTCAGAACTGTGAGACAGTCGAGCAAAAGCATGAGCTGGCGTCCCAGAATTACAATTTGTCCAATTCTTTTTATTTATGATTAAATATCTGCAATAACATTCCTGTTAGCCTCAGCTGTACTTATTGTATTATTATTTTTTAAGCACAGCATCATGTCTTAATGACAGACATGCAGGATGATTGTTTTTTGCACAAAGTGAGTTTAAGTGAGAATTAGTGCATGCTTTTTGGCAGGTATGAACCTCCAACAGTATAGTCTGTTATCAGCTTTTCATCTTCCACCCCTCCGGCTCTCTGTGTTCTCCGCTATATTGAATCTGTGGAGAGGAAAACTCTGTGCTCATAACTAAATTGACCAAATCTGCAATTGCCGTCTCCTGCAGCCTGGGCTGTTAAGAAAATAAAAAAACAACAACTACAGCGCAGTTTAATGACATAGATGCTCTGAGCCCGGCTGCTCCCGTGACAGAGGTGCTGCTGCCACCTGTTTCGCGTCGCACAGAGCTCCATTTCATTTAATCAACTGAGACAAATGGAGCCGCGGGGCTCCGCCGGGAGTCAAATTGATCATGTAAGCAGCAAAATCTGCTGCAGCTTCGTTTCAAAGGGCAAAAAAAAGAAAAATAAAAAAAAAAAAACTAAAAAAAACAAAAAAGAAAAAAAAAAAAAAAGAGCGCCGCAGATAGATGTTGGCAGAGGTCAGGAACACAGACCAGGCTCAATTAAGACGGACGAGATTAACTAAGTGCCGTCTCCAGATATTTATTTTAATAGACTTCTCGCAGCAGCCTTAAATCCTCTCGGCTTCTCTGTAGTTCCCGCAGCTCCCTTTGCCCTTGCTTGTACGTCTGTCTCGTCTTTTATTACATGAAGGGCAATTCTGACATTTTTAATGCCAACTAACTATTATGTCGACACATGACTGATATCTGCCAGAGGTCAAACATCTATTGCTATTTATGAAGGAATTAAGACAAAATAAATATAGCTAAGTGTGTCTTTTTTATGTTTTCGAAACAATTGACAAACTGTTAATTATGATTACTTACATAAGTATGAATTAATCAAAGTTTTGACTGTATAGGTCATAGTATAGATAGTATCTAATTCTAAAATTGTAAGCTTGACAATTGTACATGTGTGCTTTTTTTTCAGAACTTTGATTCCTTAAACAAACAACATATCAATATATTTCAATTGTAAAGTCATGAAACTCTTTTTGAAGCATTTCAGATTAGGCCTTTAAACATGTTTTCATGCAAAATATTAGTCATAAAAATTGTTTAAAAAGGGTAATTTCAACCAATTTAAGCACTTAAAAAAACTAATTAAACTTTTTGCATGGTCTGACAACAGCAAGCGTTAGTGAGCGCACAGCCCCCCTTATAATATAGCATCCTGTGTTTTTATTTTATTTCAGTATTATCTGTCCATAAAACTACCCGATACCTGTGACCACCCTGCAGGTATCCTTCACACGTACAGCAACATCTGCTGCAGCCTCAGCCTGCCTCTACTCCCCCTGGTGATTAAATAACACAGAGTTCCCCCCGCATCGATCCTCACCTGGTATCTGTGCGACAGAGGTGCGTCAGTCGGGTCCTCCGGGCCCCGGTGGGCTCCAGCAGGTAGAGGCAGGAGTGGACGTGGGCCCTGACCCCCACCGACAGCACCGCAGGGTGCTCCGTGGATACAGAAGCCAGGTATAGAGGGCCGGAAGACGGGTCCGCCTGCCAGGTCCTGAGAGAGTGGAGATAAGAAGAAATAATACACTTTCAGAGTTGTTTTGGCTTCGACTCCTCGGTTTGGCTTCGACTCCTCCTCCCACACGTTGAGACCCCAGATGCCCGTGGAGCCCCGGCCTCGCCTCGTTACCTGAGCAGCAGATGCTCCTGTGGGAGCCGGGAGCTCAGGGCGTGGCCTTGGCCCTCGAGGAGGTAGCGGTAGACTTCGGAGTCCTTGGACACGGTCTGGATGGTGGCCGCCTGGCGCAGGCTCCCCTCCCACAGCTCCTGCTCCCTCAGCAGGCGATGGAGCAGCTCCTTCTCTGGGACTTCCACCTCCACGGAGCCGCGCCACATCCACAGCAGGCCGCCGTCGTCCATCTGCAGGTGAATGGAGACGGAAAAATTAGGACTCAGTGGAGCCGCCATACTATATATATATATATTTTTTTTTACATACAATTACTTTTTTCCATGATATCTGTGTGACATACTATTGTATGATTTTTTTTTTTTTTTAATTAAGTTTATTAAATGCTATACTATCTTCCTTCCGTGTAATTTCCCCATTACCTTATGACATCTAACTTCTCCCATTCACCTTCTTGAAGGCCAAATCCACATGTTCTGGGGCTTGATGGCTCTCCCAGCCTCTGCTCTTCTCCCTGGCCTCCTTCAGGAGGTGCTTTGTGCACAGCTGCAGCTTGCTCCTTCTCTTCTCCTGCTCCTCCTCGCCTCCACTCTGACTGGGGGACGCCGGGCCTCCTCCTCCCTCAGAGAGGGAGTCCTCACTGGAGCCTGCAGCACCTGAACGCTGACCAGGCCAAAACTCTGGAAGCTGCACAGAGGATGAAAAAATAAATAATCTGTTATCATTATTTTGTTAATTCTCAGAAACTTCAAAAGTGTTTTTCTATGCAGGAATCCTGGATTTAATTTCCACACCTTTTAGGACCACACTGTCACTTTAAGTTGTAACCTGTTACTACATCAGCAACCCCTGGGACCACTCAAGCATCTTCATTTGTTTTAGATAGACTGGGTGGGAACAAAACACCACAGTGGGAATTGAGTAACTGAACTGAATAATAACGGGAGCATACTATGACTTTTTAATGTCTTTTTCCAACACACTGTACTATGACTTTACATTCTATAGTTTATTACTTTTTTATGCCTTTTTCATACACTATACATTTACTTTTTATAACCTACTGTACTATAACTTTTCTGACATACTACACTTTTTTTTCAACATACTATACAACAATATCATTTTGTAATGAGTTTTTTTTCAACATTCTATATTATGAATTTTTTTGACATACTATATTATCACATTTTATAATCCGGGTAGATGAAATCAAGCATTCTGATTGGTTGAGAGTGAGTCACAGGGTGTACTTTATTGAGCCATAAAGTACTGTACGCCTGTTTACATTTACCAGAGCTTTCCATATCAGTGCACACTCAAAATAACAGGTGGATTTTGCGCGACTGTTAGTTGTCGTTTCAAACAAACATGTTTCGTGTAAACTTTGATATTTTGGGGGGAATGAGAATGTCAGCGGTGAATAATGGGGTCGAGGGGAGAGGAGAGCAGATCACGCTCTGAACGAGCAGACTAATTAGCGGGGAGCGAGTGTGTAAAATCGGAAACTAAGATGAGGAATGAAAAGGGTTTGATAGTTTATCACAGGGGGGGGGGGGGGGGAGGAGAGGAGAGGAGGAGGAAGAGGAAGAGAGAGAGAGAGAGAGAGAGAGAGAGAGAGGAGAGAGAGAGAGAGAGAGAGAGAGAGAGAGAGAGAGAGAGAGAGAGAGAGAGAGAGAGAGAGAGAGAGAGAGAGAGAGAGAGAGAGAGAGAGAGAGAGAGAGAAGACACTTCGTCGCGGGGGTGGTAGCAGTAATGTGTAGCATGCCGTGAACTTACATTTACGTTGAGATCGGGTCGACCAATGACAGTTCTCTCTACAGTCAGAGCTTGCGCAAGAAGGTGGAACGTGAGGGAGATACCATTTCCAAAACGGTGTAAGGGGGTAATAACTATTTTCCCGGACGTAGCAAAATCCCGGACGTTTTTGGAATCCCTGCCGGACGCTTTTTTTAGGTCTCGAAAAGAGGACATGTCCGGGAAAAAGAGGACGTCTGGTCACCCTAAGTTACCAAACATGTTTGGTGTAAACTTATATTGTCACGTCCGCAGTAACGACTCGCAGACATTGGTTTCCTTAACTTGCAGGTTTATTGCTTGAGTGTTCACAGTATTGCAACGGGGCTCTTCGCTGACAGTAGCTCAAACGGAACAGCTAACAAGCTCACGTAGCATCCCCCACACTAGCATAACGAACGACAACACACACCTCACTTCCTCCCTAACCTAAAGATGAGGAATGAAAAGGGTTTGATCACAACATCCTGATAATTTCCAGTGAGAGATAACTACGTCGGTAATTTCCCAATAATTTCCCATTTCCAGTAATTTCCCATTTCGCAGTCAGTTTTTTATAGTCCCGTATGTGCGTCCCGGGACTATTTTCTCTGTCGCTGAAATGCGATACACAACGTTTTGCCGGCTACAACTATTTTGTGCTGAAAGGCAGCTTACTAGTACTATTTATAAAGTCGCAGGTACTTCAAGGGTTTGCTGTGCGTCGGGCCTAACAACTCCCTTGAACAGTACATTATTGCACGACACAGTACTGCCTCTCGTACCTTATTGCTTAATTACGGCATATTATATTTTATTTCTTTTTAGGACTCACCATACCATACAATTACTTTTTTATGTATTTTTGTGATAAAAGATGTCATAAACAGGTAATGGTGTCATAAAACAATCATAATACAGTATGTCACATTAAAATGTTTAGTAAAATTGTATTAAACTAAAAAAAAGTCAAAGCCAAGTGTGCCATTAAAATATAATATGTCATCGTATATTATGCCATGGATACCTGGAAGAGTCTCTGAGCCTCGGTGATCATGTTGGCCAGCCCCTGGGTGGCAGCCAGATTTTCACTCAGGTCCCTTTGGTCTGGGCGGCCCAGGCTGTACTTCCTATGACTCGACCTTCAGAAACAACAGGAACAAGGTCAAGGTCAATTGTATTGTTTGATAATGGCAGCAGGCGTACTGAAATAAATCTCGACTAAAGTAGAGACTACACGTTTTTTTGGGGGTGAGATTACAATAAGCCTGGTTTGGTTTTGGGCACAACAGGATGAGATACACCACCGTGTCTTTAAACAGCAGAAGCGAGGAACCACCGATCGTTCCGTGAGAGCATCAGACAGATTAGGAGGACAGACAGGTGCCAGTGTTTCCAGAACAGTAACGTTAAATAAAAGAAACACACTGACAGGAAATGGGAAGAGGGTGTGAAACATATGACATGCTGCCGTCAAAGCAGTCTGCTGAAGCAGTTTTTACAGGCAGCAGATAAGGAATCAGAGTCAGGATTACTACAACGGACAGATTCAGGTTTTATTTGATTTTCTGTGGTGTTTTTTATAGTTTATGATGAAAAAAAAATGAAAAAGATGACTCTTTTTCAACGGGGAATTTAAACACCAACACACAAACCGAGGTGGTCGGATGAGAAGTTAGACCATTAAAAAGTGCATATCTCAGTAGGAGTGGCGAGTTCTGTCATGCAGAAATATGAAAAAAAAGATTGAGAGGATGAGATTTAATAGATCTGTGGGAGCAGTAGACTTTTTCTCTGAGTTATTGTTCCCACCACAAAGTGTAACGTGGTCTCTGACAGCCTTGGACTTGGGTTTCCAGTAGACGGGAGGCACAAAGTGCTGATTGTGTCGTTTTGTCTTTTCCATCTACTGTCCCGTCAGCCTGGAAGGGAGGCAAAGTGCCAAAGTGGAAAAAGGAAGCGGTGGAGATGAATGGAAGGGAGGAGGAAGAAGAGGAGTTAGGGAAAGCAGAGTGATTACAGGATTGAGTGGAGGAAACGACTTGGAGGAGGAGATGTGAGGTATCATGTCGGGGAAGAAAGATATGGACGAAAGAGACAATGTCAGGGTGGATGGAGAAAAGAAGGCGATGAGGATGGACCAATAATGAATGTATCAACGAACAGCTATTGTGTGTTTATCAAAGCCTGATTTATCTCCTTCCTTTGTGCCATGGAGCTCCACTGTTGTCCAAAAACTATTAAAAACACATCGATGTGTTACACTGTGTGACATATTTCTTCGTTACTGTGAACACACACTAGTGTAATTAGACTCAATCTGACATACAACGTCCTGATGCCCCAAATATTTACTAGAGCACCAAATGTGGATTAATCGGCAGCTAAAAAACAGTCCCCAACAAATGCAACTTCCTGTTTGTTACAGTAATCAGTTGTTTTAGGAATTTACTGAGCCTTAAAGACGAGCTGCTTTTAAAGTTGTACATCTTCAGTAGAAGATTGGGCCTTCTTGACAATAAAGATATGATTACTTTATTGTCTCTCATGGGAGAACATTGTCTTGGAGAAATGCAAATTGCTGCATCAAGACCAGATATCACAATTGAACAAATATGAGCTTCAGATAAAAAAAAGAAAACAGCCAATTAATCACAAAAATTCAAAGCCTACATGTCAAAACATACACATTTTAGTGCATAAATGACACGCACACATGTCCCACTTTACATGTTTACGAGCAATCGTGTAATCATTTAAAAACCTGCAGTTCTCCGAGTGCCTCCCTTCTCTTCCGTCTGTCCTCCATCGATCAGTTGAACCGACAGAGGGAGTTTATAAAGATTGCGTTCACACAAGGGGAGTAAGAAAATACATAACATAAGCCTAATCCTTGTGTCTATCTCAAATATTTGCTTCCACTGATGTTAAAGAATTAAATCATGCATGAATAAATACACTTTTTGCAGCACAAACTCAGATGAATGGTTTGCAGACAGCGATGAATCATCAACCGCATCGCCGTTATCATTCTCAACAGTCTCATTATCTCTCTGTCAACTCTCTCTCTCTCTTTTACTCTCCCATTTCTAACTCCCTGCCCAGACGGATTCTCTGTGAAAAAGCAGATAGAAAATATCTTTTTGTATCTAGGAGTGAAGTTGAGGCCAGATGGAAATTGTTGGAGGTTATGTAATGTGCTCTCTGTGTAAACTGTGCCGACAGCTTTTCATCACAGAAAAGAAGAAAGCTGCGAGTGTAACAGCTGGATCGGATCCAGAGGCGATGTCATCTGTGAGAACTCAGAACTTTGGAAACATGATGTTGAACGAAGCCACAAAGGGAGGAAGAAAAACAGGTTTCTATGGCACCTAAATGGCAACCTGCCGTGGGTAACGGCAAACACACACATTCAGACGCACACACACACACACACACACGCACCACATTACCCGAAAGCTGAGGCTAAAAGAGAGGCTGAGCTTTGACAGTGAACCATGACAAAGTCACAGCCTGAAGCAAAAACTAACACTACAGGAGTAACAAAAGGACAGTTATTTTTATTTTTTCCCGCTTTTTTTTGCAAAGAATCATATCCTCTGCAATCATGTGTTGGACTCTCTACATTTACTTGGTGAGTAAAATATTGCTGATACGAAGGATGGATATTTTAAAACTAAAATAGGAATTACACCCTTGGTTGTTAAAGTAAACTAATTTCTTGTTGGTTTTGCACGTTTTAGCTCGATAACTAAGATACAAAGTCTGTAATCTTTCCACTATATAACATTCTACTATATATTTTTAGATCGATATCCCATCCTTCTGACAGCAATATAAAAAACTATCTGGAGATATTTTAAACTGGGCAGTTTCTTTTTTTTGGTCAAAACAGTTCAAGGTATTCACTGATAACCTACATTATCAGAAAATAAACTCTAGATGAAATATCATGTTAACAATTTGCAGTTAGTGAGCCAATTCCCACCTAACCGCAGAGGTGTAATGTGCTTGTGACCGTGACAATGTGCTTCAGACTCTACATTCACTTCTATCTTTTACTCTGGGATGGTGTGTGAAAATGTTCTTCAGAGTGAAATAGGCTTTGAGTGTCAGTGAATGGGCACCTGATGCAGGTCAATTTGTTGTTCTAACAGTACTTCACTCTGTCGGCTCACCTGGCTGCATTGGCGTCTTTCTTCAGGGTGTTGAGGTGGAAAAGCGACGGCGCCAGGCAAACGGCAATGTTGGTTGGAGTCATTTGGTTCTCGTCCACGCAGGAGACCACGTCGCGCAGGAAGAACAGCAGCATGCGCAGTGCCATCCTGTTCTCGTCGGGAAGCAGCAAGATGGCCGCCTGAGCTGCAACCAGCTGCTGATCCTTAGGGAAATCTGCAAGTAGAAAGATAACCTATTAATATTTTCATTATGCCTTTGAACTTGAAGAAAATAATGCCAACTCCATGTTCACAGCCGTGGATTAACTTTCTCCTGCAAGACTAAAATCTCTATAAATGCATCACTGAGCCAAATTCCTTGTATGTGTAAGGTACTTGGCAAAAAACTGTTTCTGTATCTGATCTTTGTTAATTATATATTTGTATCATATCATTAAACTAATTTGAAAACTAATGGTATGTTTTGGAAAATGGACAGCGTGATTGGTGGTTCAAATGGGTAAAACCAGTGGTATGGTCCAGAATTTTAATTTAAAGATCCGCAAACATCAGTTTATCCAGAACGAATTGAGTGTGTCAATGTGTCAGCTACTATAATAAAATGTGTGTAATCGACTAAATGTCAGCATTAGCATTTTACTTTGCTGATGCCGAGTATGTTAGATTGTGAATTTGCAGTGATGACTGCTCACATTGGTAAATGTGGAGGAAGGACTCGCAGAGTTTGCTGGTGAAGATGGGCTCAGGCAGGTCTCTGAAGTACTGCTTCACCATGTCGGCCACGTCGAAGGCCGACTGACCATCGTATGAAACGCCGTCGGGGTCGGACTCCACCAGCTCACGGAGGTACTGGATACGAGACTTCACCCCCGACTTACGGAAAAGACCCACCTGAGAGAGAACACGACGCAAAAGAGAAAATTTCAGGTTTTTTTTTTTTTTACTCTCGTTGTAATGTATGTTTTGAATTATCACAAAAAGCACAATGTGATGAAACTGTTTTAAATTATATTGTTTGGCTCCTTACGTGGTCCAAACACTCGGTCCTCAGGTAGACCAGCGCTCGGAGGATGCTGGGTGGAAGTGGCTCTCCCGTCTGCTGGACGCTGAGGAGCAGAGGAACCTCAAAAACCCGCCGGCCTTTCATGTCCATCACCTTAGTCTTCCTCAGCGGTTTAGGAACAGTCCTGCGGGTGACACAGATGCCCATTTAGATTCTGGACGCCTTCTATTTCAAGGAAGCAATCAAACAGCATGGACTGGTGCCGAGGAGTTATGTTACGCTGAAAAATTTCGCAAAAATAGTTGCAAATATCCTGGGAATTTGTAATCTCAAGCAGCCAAGTGTAAAAAACTAAACAATTCTCAATTTGACTGCAATTAGATGTGTTTCCTTTTGAAGGAAGAGCCAACTTCTTTAATTACAAAAGTCCCCATCGATCTCTCAAATGAGTGTGCGCTGCAGGAAAAACACAGGCATTAGGAAACCGCAGACTGATCAAAGAGATTGGACTTGTGGAAGTGTCGAGGTTTGTTCATGTTTCTGAACTGAGATCGGTCACCTTTTAACCATTAATACCAATGACCGTTTGTATTTTTTCTTTTCTATTGGACACTAATGTTCTCCAGATGCAGGGAACCCAAAACCTCCACTGCCGGACTGAAAACCCCAGATAGCAGCACTGTATTTTAGTTTCTAACTCTGGAAGTTGCAGGGTCGAGTGCACTCTGGATAACACTAATAATAGTGTATATATATTAAAACAAGGAGAGATCTGAAGACCTCCAACAATCATTAATGAAATCTCTTCTCTACTTGGTGTGAGACCATATTGCCGCAGTACCGAGTCAAAGACAAAACTGATATCACACATTCACTCTAAGTGCTTTTCAGCTCTCTTTTCATCACGCTGTTTTTTCTCTGCTCTCTGAAACAAACTGGCAATTTTGAGGAAAGTGCCTCGGAGTATCAGCTGTCCCAATCAGCAGTTAATTGCTGTATTTTGAATCATCTAGCGCTCGCTTTGGCATCAGTGATTAAATCATTGGAATGACAAGACTTAAACTAATTGTTGCAGCCTGAAGAGAAGTTGTCGGTGCCGTAGTGACAGAGCGTTGAGGTTTTTACTCGCTGCGTGTGCATCTGTCAGGATGTTTTTTTCTTCAACGCACATTCAACCTTAACTCACTGAGCATAAGAGCCCCTTTTCTATTCTTAAAAATTCATTAGTCTCGATTTTGGACGAGGGCTTATTCCAAAAACATAGTGTAGGAGGCAAAACACTGATCTCATTAAATCCATGAATGTCAATAAAAAGTGAAGTGAAAACATTCCATATTTTAAACAAGAAAAGCATTTAAGCTCAACAGTTTGCAAATTACTTAATAAAAAGGCCTTGATTTGTGTCCCAAATTGTGTTGTTACCTCCTTTGTCCTCCTGCTACTACTGTCCCTCAGGGCTTGCCGTACCCTCACTGCCTCTTTAAGAACATTAAAGACACAGACTCTAACCTGCCGTATTTACCATTAATGTAGCCACCGTCAAAGAAGCTCTGTAACAAAAGATGACATCCGCCAATGGTTTGCAATGGGATACACTCCCTGTCTCCTAAAGTGGTCATTGCTTATTCGGCTCTCCCCACATCCCTCCAGTTTGCTTGGAAGCGTTGTGAATGATGTGTGGATGCATTGAAAGAAGAATAGATTAGATTTGCTTAATGTATTTATTTTATTTTGCTAACATCAGATATTTACGCAACTAAAGAGTGTGTGTTGCTGAGAAAGATCTTAAGCAAAGTTCATTTTCTCCGGAATTGTCCAGCTGGAAGATGCCATTTTCGTTTGTGAACGTTAGGGACACATGTGGCTCATGAGAAGCTTTGAAAGAGTGGACATAATGAAAGTGTTCTCGTTCACTTCTCCCATCGGAGTGAATCGACTCAGGACCTGCTGCAAGGGAAACTATGTTTATTCTGTGGCGGGACATCGTTGTACTTTTGGCGTTGACCTCGACCACCTTCTGCACATCATGATTCATATATGAGACAGTGAGTTAGAATGAAATGAAATGTAAAAACAGAGGTTGAGTCAGGAAGAGAACAGAGAACCCGTCCAAAATAACCCACAATGCCTCAGCAGTTAACCGAACCAAACTTCTCCCCAGGAACTCAGACACGAGGTGAAGCACCCACAGTCCTTCCTGTTTTTTTTGGATGTCTGGAAAAGGAGTTTATTGCTCTTGAAGCCTGCTGCTGTTTTTGTTTTTTTCTTCATGCAGAGGTAAGGTTGCACCCGAGCCACGAATAATATATGAATTTTCTAAATAGGCTGCGTGAAATATTCACCCACCGCCCGCCCACCTGCCCTCATTTCCACTGTTGTTTCCTTGAAGAAGTTTCTCCATGCAGGTGTGAATGAGAGAAAGAAAAAAAAAAGAATCCAGGAATGCAGAGCTTTGTTTCTCTGCTTCCCTACAACCTCTTTTTTTTTCAAGCTATGATATCACCCAAAGAAACCTCTGTCTCTACACACTCCTTACCAGTTCCATCCCTGCTTACTGGACGGGGAGTATTTGTCCATCAGAGCGGTGAGTTTGAGCAGGGAGAGTTTCTGCAGCAGGAGGAACTGGGACACGGACTGGCTCTCCACTCCCGGACTGGTGGGCAGGGACGGCAGGTTCTGCTCGCTGGACCAGTGCAGCTGCTGGCTCACTCTGCTGGACACACAGCAGTGAGAGCAGATGAATACACAAATAGAGCACAAACATGTGCGACCTATAAATGTGTTTTTACTTAGAAAATATCAACTTAAAATGTCTCTCTCCTAATTGTCACATGAGTTCTAACGGCAGAGATTTTGTATTTGGTGAAAAAGACGTGGTGTGGAACTACATGTAATGATCTATTTAGATACCCGAACAAAAGAGATCCTCATGCACAAAGGAGATTAAGGTTCTGCATGTAGCCATGCTGGCACTGTTTACCCACCAGAAAACTAAATCGCTGAGTTTGTCTGGAGGGTGGTGCAAAGGAAAATCGCAACATAATCACCAGAGTCAAACATCTGTATGGCGGCCAATTGATTTTTGATAAGTTCAGCTCTGTCAAGTTGTAGTGTGCTTTTAGCAAGTTAGAATTAGCATACAAGAATGCTCATGTTAGTATTTATAACTACATTTGGCTGTTGCCTATCATGTTAACACGTATTATGACATTCAGCACACACACATATAACATGTCGGCATGCTCACATTTATCATTAACGTGATCACAGCTAATCAACAGGGCCTATGTTTATGTATGTGGACACTGAAGTAGACGTTTTGACCTGGTGCTGGGGCGACATGAACAGTCAGGGGAATCGACAAAGCAATCAAGATTCACCCACTAGGGACCATGAACATCTGAACTTTATTAATTGTAGTTCAGTTTAACCAAAGTGCTGCACTAACAGAGTGTGTTTAAAAAAACAGGTTGAAAGACAAAGCACATTTGTGTGTATAGTGCACAATTTGACACACATACTTTGGAACCTATATTAAAAATATCCAGTACAACATACACAAAGAAAGAGAAAAAAGCAGCGTCCAGTGGAAGTTTTAGGGGAAATGGGCGATAAAAGAAGAAGAGCCCCAGCACGCAGGAAGTTTATGACACTGCATTGCATCTTTCAATTGTAAGGCCACCATGGAGGGCACAGCATCACACTTTCTCTACCCAAGATGGCACTTTTGCTGCCTCCCCCTGACCAGTCCACCAGTGGCAGCGTCCATCAGCAAACACTGATGATGTGGCTGAGTTCACAGTACAGGAGAAGCCTCATAGCTTTTTATTACTCAAAATCGGAAAACAAATATGCGACAAAAAGAGATATAAAAGCTGCCCTATAAAGAGGCGATCAAAACTATTCACCATGTGGTTACTGCTTTTATCTTTAGTGCCTCATAGCAACTCCACTTATACTTTGGTTGATGCCTGGGGGAATAAATCCCCATAACTGTCATCATCAGCACCCTGGTGGACACAGAGGCTTCCATTTACAAATATCCAGGGCAACTTAAAGTGTTGCTTGTATTTCCCTTAACTGAATTTTGATGCTGATCAATATTTGGCAAACACATTAGCTTTTAGCTTCGGGAACGTAAACGTCACTCCTGTTCCTGAGACGCTTGTGTCAACTGTCTTTTTAATTATCCTAACCTGTGACACATTTTGAGTTATGTTTCTTTTGAAATATGATATGCTCTATAAATAAACCTGGAGTTACTTGCAGTTTTAATTACTTGCATTACACTCCAAGCTTTCTCACCTGCATCTGGGTTGTGGTGATCTGGTCTCTCCATTCACAG
Source organism: Myoxocephalus aenaeus (assembly GCA_038501785.1). Taxonomy (NCBI): domain Eukaryota; kingdom Metazoa; phylum Chordata; class Actinopteri; order Perciformes; family Cottidae; genus Myoxocephalus; species Myoxocephalus aenaeus. The sequence continues at coordinate 5,286,163 of JBAMJR010000144.1, read as the reverse complement.
GTACCTCCTCATGGCTCTTTACCTCCTCCTCCTCTGTCTCCTCTGGGGGCTGCTCCTCCAGGTGGACGTGGCTTGGGGAAGACGGGCACGGGGAGGCTGCCGATGAGCCGTGACCAGGTGAGTCCTGGGAGGAAGACGAAGACAAGGAGGGAGAAGAGGAGGAGGAACCTCTTTGACACTCATCCTCGGATAGATTTTCAGACCATGTGGACACCAGTTGTTGCAGGTTGCCAATCCTCTCCAGAACGCTGTCCAGAGCGGAGAAAACATCTTCGTCTGCCAACAATCGACTCACCTGAGAGAGGAAAAACAATTTGGGCAGGATCAGGGGGAAATTCCCCAAAGAAACTTTGAACATTTCTCACAAAAACTAGTTGACAAGACACTATACTAGATTAAATTAGCAACTTCACTATAATAGTATTACATTTTTCAATTGTCAGACATAGTTTGATATCTCTTTTAGGAGAAAATGGTAACAATCAAGACAAAAAAACAGTATCATTATATTATAACACCAAAAAGGAGAGGCATTTAGGAATTGTAAATAAAGGATTTCATTGGCATACAGCAGTATTACTCACTTTCTCTAAGGATCAGAAGTAAAGAATAACTGGTTCCTTAAAAGCCATTACCTAATGATTTCTATAATACTTTATGCCAACGTTTACTTCCATGGCTGCCTTTTTTTGTCAAAGAGAGTTCCAAATTGCACCTCTTCTACTTTGGGTGTAGTTATGTCTGAAGAAGGGCGATTAATTCACACCGATTACTGTATTGTTTTAATCTAAAATGGAATTTTTATACGAGCACTCACAAAATTATTTCTGGCCTTATGGGAAAACTTAGCAATATCAATATTCTTGATTGAATGACCCGTGTCTTTATAGACTCTAATTTTAGATTTTCTTTTCATGGGTCTTTATCCATCCTTTACCCGAGAGGCAGGGAAGCCAATGAGAGATTTTTTTTTTATATGAATGAATTTGTATTGTAACCTTTACTCAAGGGAACAGAAGGTGGTATTTCACAGCCATGTTACACAACATAACCATATATAACCGAATTGTACATGTTGAGCTCCAATAGTGACTCAACAATTACCTCACCCAGTAAATCTTCTTTATTATCTTCAATTTTGGTACACATCTTTTCATCTACAAAGTCATAGCCGTGTGAGACGAAAACTATAAATATATATCTGGTCCTTGAACCCACTCATCGTCCACTGTAGTGACTATTAGTGTGTAGCGTCAGGGGGTTCAGCACCATGGACAGACGCCTTTCAACAGAGCGAGGTCACCTGTTCAGCACCTTGACAGCTCCACTCCGCTGAAGGAAGGAGCTTTGTTCCCAGCAATTTAATCAGTTTGTTGCCCTCTTATATGAATATCACACACACATGCTTGGATGACTGCTCATTATTTAGATCTATTTAGATTTGTTTTTGCTTCACAACATGGAGAATGAAACAATAAATGAAACAATAAATGAAACAGGGGCATAACATCTTTTGCTGCTTTGATTAGCTAGTTGTATTCATAGAAAATGTGCCTTTAATGCAGTGGTTCTCAAACTTTTTCTGTCACGCCCCACTTTGGAGGAAGAAAAATGTTCGGGCCCCACCGCCCCAACAAAATTGTAACAAAATGGTCCAACTTTTTGTGATTCCTGCATCCATGCTTTTTCAAATTATAGAATAAAGAAAATTGCAATCCCTTTCAAGTAAACCAGATTGCTCCATCAGACAAAAACTAATAACATGTGCAATCACTTTGTTAGAAGATTGCAAATAAAGTTCTATCTGTGCAAAAAATAACAAATATTTGGCAAATAATACTTATTGTGGCTGCAAATAACCTGTTTTGCACTGAATATATTTTCAAGATAATAACAATAACGTTCAACCTGTGCAAAACAAAATGAGTGTAGATGTGTGTGAGCCATCACGTTTTATCAGTATTAGTGGCTGCAGAGCTGCTACAAATATTTTTTAAACCGGGTTGTAGATTTGATACGGACGCTCTCAATTCATGCTCACTGTTGAGCTTAGATCTATATTCTGTTTTGAGAGACGCAACAGCAGAAAAGCCAATCTCACGGAGATCTCACGGAGATCTCACGGAGGCTTTTAGCAAAACGCCAAGAATCAGCGAGTCATGCATGCGCAGTGTAACCTGTTAACACCGAAACGTAAACATTTCCACGAAAGTACAGGCATTTTGCCATGTATTTATTAATGACGTTTTATGTCCGTGTACTTTTGTACTATGTACAGTTATCATGTAGCTCATGGGGAGAGTGTTCGTCCTGAAACCACAAGGTAGCCGGTTTGATCCCTGTTCCCCATAGTTTGCATGTTGAAGTGTCCTTGAGCAAGACCCTGAAGCCCCAGAGCTTCACAGCAGCACACTGCTCCTTAATTACTAAGGATGGTAAAATGCAGAGAATAATTCCCCCACTGTGGGATTAATAAAGGATTATATATATTTTTTTAATTATAATTTATTTTATTTTTTTAATATATTTTTTTAAAACAGCATCACCCCCCGCGCCCCACCTGTAATACCTCCGCGCCCCACTAGAGGGCCTCACAGTTTGAAAACCACTGCTTTAATGTGTCTCTCCTCTAGATGGTTCTCGCATGAAAAGTGTAGTTTTGAAAAAGAGAACTTGAGAGAGAAGTTCAAACCCTGCATACCTCCACACACCAGCATGAAATGGATGGGATTGTCGGATTGTTTTTCAGTTTTTCAATTGCTAAAATGATCGGATGCGTCCTCACAAATTCTGCTCTTGGAAAGGGGCTTTCAAACGCTGTTGGTATGCTTCCAACAAAGCATACTAAGGCCGAACGGTAAATGGATGCTAGGCAACATTGTAATCCCCTGAACTATATATATATATAAACTAAATATCCAAGTATGAAAATAAATACAAGTAACTGTGGAGTTACAGTCTTTGGACCCACCTCCGATTCCTCGCCCATCCTTTCCGCATCGCTGCCACTTCCGCCACCTTCGCCTTCAGACAGCTGCTGGACGTCAGGCACGTTGTCGTAGATGCTCAGCCGATGATCCAGCACAGCGAGCGGACTGGGGACTCCTGGTACCTGGTCGCCGGTGGACAGTGATGACGTGCCACGGCGGGAACTGTGTCGGCCCCGATAGCCGTGGAAACTCCCAGTCCTCCAGTTGACCGAGGTGTTGTCGATGACGGGGTAGAGGATGGGACGTTTGTGTGCGAGAGAGGTGGGGAAGGTCCCCGGCTTGTGCCCGTTGGGGATCTGGAAGATCAGACTCTCAGGGCTGCTGCTGCTGCTGCTGCTGCTGTTGTTGTTGTTGATCTGGTTCCTGAAGTCCTGAGAGGGTGAACAGGTGGATGATTGAAGGTTTTAAAAAGAAAAAAAAGGTAAGGACAGAGATTTATTTAAAATGATTCAAAATGTCCATTCAGGCCTACATTAAAATAATACGTTTGAAATTATTACCCAATGCTGTATAGGCTGCTTAGCATCAAATGTATGGATTCAAAGTTGGACACGAGCGGTTTCCATTTCATAGAACATGTCCGAGTCAATAAATGAAGGGTCTGCAGCCACAGTGGTGCTGTTAAAAAACACCCGAAGGTCTTTGTGAAAAAACACCTTGGTTAAAACCGTTTCTGTTACACCCCTCAATGGCCTTCACAAACATTGGTTTATAGGTTTAATATCTAACACTGTAGCCCAACGCCTTCAAAGAGCTAACAAGCAAGGGATGAAGTTCAATGGGACCACTTTGGTTTAGTCTAACCCCCAAACTAGTGAACACCTTTTTTTTCCTACTATGGCAATGGTATGACTAAATGGTTTAGGCATGAGGAGCGAGATTGGTCAGACTAAACCGTCATGCCTAAAAGTAATAAGACCGGGAAGCTCCGATGACGTCATTCTGCATAATAATTAGCCATGTACTGCAATTCTGCTTATTGCAGAGAGAGTTTGTATTTTCGGAGGATTGGACGTTCAGAACAATGTGCGTTTGTTTTCGGGATAACAGGCTTTCGGAACAATAGCACATTTTTTGGACTACTGGGTTTTGGGAATAGTGGGCAGTTGGAACAATGGTGCGAAACTGTGTTAATGTTACAGATTGAAATATAGCTAATATTTGTAAAACTAATAACATTCCTATTGGTCACAGCTGTGTTTAGTGCTGACTAGCCAATGTAAGCAATTTAACAAGCTGAAACTAAGACGGTAAAAATGTATCTAGACACTAAAATCATCATCAACAATTTCCCTTTAGCAGAATATAGCAACTAATAATAAGACCTCACATTTGTTTCCTGCAAAGTATCTCTTTTCAGAAACAAAGTTGCACTGAATCAGGTTGATGTGATACAATGTGCTTATAAGAAAAACTGACTGACCTCTGTTCCTGTGTGGTTCTGATTGTTCCAGGTCGTTCCATCGACCTCGCTGTTGGAGCGTTTGCAGTTACTCCTGACCCGGGTGACTGGGCTGGGCGTGCTGACGGTGCTGCTGCTCTCGGATTGGCTGTTGCTGCTGCTGCTGCTGATGGTGTGAGGAGACGAGGGCGAGGAAGACGCACGGCTGTCGGGTCGACCCTGCAGGCTGGAGACATTCAGTTGGGTACAACTCTACAGTTAGAGCTGCACTGGGAACGACCTGCAGTTCTGGCACAAAATAATATTCCCCTCCACAAGATAAACGATCTTTCTTAGTCTAAATAAAGGAAGTAGCCGGACGTGACATATCTCCTCGCTTCTTTGGTTGTCCATAAAATGTTTTTACAATAATGCATTTATCTATTACTATCATCCTACAACTACAAATTGGGAAAAAATGTGTCTTTGATCGTTCTGTAAAAAGCTTTAAAACAGTAGTAAATGTTGTGGAAAATCCCTTCTGGGTTTTTAAAAGATTGTAATCCACAATCCTCACCTGGACGGGCCGTGCAGCCTCTCCATGCTCTCCTCCTCCTGAACCCGAACCGGGCCGCTGATAACATGCCGGGCCCGACTCTCGCCACTGTGAACAGAAGCAAGGAGGCCCGTCTTCCCCCTCAGCCTCAGTTTCTCCATCTTCCTCAGCAAACTGGTGCCCTTCTTCCTGGGCGGTTTGTCTGGGAAGCAGCCTTCGTCATCCAGAGTCATGGTGGATGATCTTCCAGCACATCCATCAGGGGAGGGGGGTCCACTAAACGAGGGGTCCACAAACAGCATCTTGTTGGTGGAGGAGCAGCGAGAGGAGCTCCTGCTGGTCTCCTGGTCGTCTGAGGGGGTTGTGACGGCGGCGGCGTCTCTGTGACCCCTGTGGTGTCCGTTGTGGCCCTCACTCTCAGTGCTGCTGGAGCTGTGGATGGAGCAGACATCATGGCGGTCACCGACGTCACACGGAGAAGCATTATAGCGTCCGGTGGCGCTCTCGGACGAGCAAAGGACGTCCATCGTGGAGTCGAGGCGACGCCATCGTCGGATCCGCCTGTCGTAGGTCCAGTTGGGGCTGATGGCACAGAGGTCTTCTTCGTCAAAGTCGTCTCCCTGGAAGAGGAAGGAGGGTTCAAATGCAGAGACAAGAGCGCACAAAAATCTAATATTACCCACAAATAACATGACAGAACAGAATATGTACCGACACTAATATATGCACGTCGGCATGCACGACAATGTGCAAACAGAATACTATAAACACAGAGGCCTAAAATTCACACAAACACAAATATTTTCTTTCAATAATTTATACAAGCATGAACATCATTATACACTCATGCAAACACAGCATCTAAACATCTCACATATTGTGCTTAGAATTTAAAATGTAGTTTGATTGCTTTGAGTGTATATTGTGGATTTAGCAAAACTTCAAGATGACAAATCAATATATATGTCATACAAAGTTATAAAAGTCAGAGTTAGATTTTTTAAACAAGACAGAATAATGAAGAATGTACTGGATGATAGAATCAAGGTCAAAGCTGTTTTGTTGGAATTTACTAAAACAACATAGACATTTTTTTATAACTTCAGCTTCTGTTTTTCCTGCACTTCACTTTCTCCTAGAAAGAGGAACTGGGGGAGGAAGACTGATCACTTTGTATCAGTCAAAATCAAGAGATGCTTAATGGGGAGATCTCACGGTGTGACACCCCCCACGGCTCGGGCTGCCTTGATACGAGAGCCCCGCTGTGTTCGAGTTTCTCGGTGTTTGCTCTCAACACTCACCCTGCGTTTTGATCTCCGTGGCTCCAGCCTCATTTCCGCACTTTTGTTTAAAGTGCTTAATCTCCTGAAGGAGGGAGGGGAGATGAAAGTGGATGCTGGTTAGACTGGCAGCGTCACATATTAACAGTGACCTGCTGTACACATTCTTTACATTTGCCAATTCATTCATTACGCGGATGCCAACATGTCAGCAGGAGCTGATGTTTCAGAATGCAATAGTTATGATCAGAAAACGTTGTTTTTAGAAAGAAATCGAAAGACAAAACAACATTTTATTTTTTTAAACACAAGCTTGTGACCAGAAGGCAGCCAACTTAATCCCTGGACCAACGGGATACAACAGAGGAAAATGCAGCACTTGCCCGTCCCTCATGACCACCACTGTGGTGCCCTTGAGCAAGGCACTAAACCTCTAACTGCTCCACTGGAGCATCTTATTGACTACAGATCAGAATGCAGTAGGAAGTGATTGTGAAGCAGAATGTTCCTGCAAAAGAGTGAGACTAAACTAAAGTTAACATTTCCCAGTGGACCTACCATGGTGAAGTACAGTTAAAGTAATACTCAAGAGAAAAGCATGTTCTCAATATCATATCCACACCTCTTGTGGATATAGAAGTGCACCTGTACACCTGTGTTACCTGCAGAGTGAATCAAGGGCGTCCTTATCCAGGAAGTGGTGGTCACGCTTCGCCCAGTCAATGTCAATGGGAACCCTGCAGTCTGACACACACACACACACACACACACACACACACACACACACACACACACACACACACACACACACACACACACACACACACACACACACAAGACAAATGAAACATTCAGACGCTGCCTGAGACGCTGTTTGTATCATCTTGGCGATGACTCCGGGGGCTGTGCGGATTACATTAACACCCTTATATTTACCTTTGAATAATTGCACATACTGAGGGAAGCCGGCCGCTTGCAGCCAATCACAGGCCTCCTTGGCTTCAATCTCTGCAAACAGAGAAGAAAAACAACTTTTGATTCAATTAAAATCATTTCACGCTCCACCCGCTTTAAGAGGGCAAATATTTGCCCTTAATCAGTCGTGTGTTTATGAAGTTAAATTACATTTGCATTTGGGTAAAGAAAAATAAATAAATCATTGACAGGGAAAAACTGGAAGCACATGCAGGCTATTAATTATCTGTGACTCTTGGAAGAGGCCATTTTAATTACTGCTAATTGGCTGTGCGTGGAGATGGGTGCTTCTGAGAGAGAAGGAAAATAGATTTTTTTTTCACGTTTCCCTCTATATCTTTTATACAGAGGCCTTGCTTCATTCACCCTCAGATCGATGTGCACATCAAGAAAACAGTTCTCACATGCCACTCATTTTCTGGTGATACCCATGGAAAAGGATTAAATTCAAAAGGTGTGTGCTTTATCAAACATAGTTCCAATTTCCTCACGGACATCAAATGTACTATGACTTGAGCATCTTGGTGCCAATGTTGAGCTTTTTATCATGATGTAATAGACCTAGAAGCCCAAACATCACAAGCATCTTCAAATTGGGTTGCATCAACAAAAGCAAAGGCACATTTTCTTCTTGCTTTGACTGATTTTTGAAGGACTATCTGCATTTGAGAAAGAACCAACAGACATGAGACCCAAGAGAAAAAAAGACATCAACCCAAATTTCACTGAAGGATTCAGAAGAGCCGAGAGTATACAGGGAGTCGGCTTCATGCTTTTTCTTTTGAAGAACTGTTTCAATACTCTGCTGATTTAGTTTCTTCTCCTCTTGTTCTTATCATTTCAAGTAGAACTGTTTTTGTTCCGACTTCACACAAGTTCGTCCTCCCTAGGAACATGGAAAAGGATGCACAATAGCTGCACATTCAATTTAGTTTAATTTATTCACACAAATAGTGTAGTAAACATATAATTATCATTAATATCATATATATATAATATCCCAGTCTATTGTTCTCCAGCTTAGTCCATGTTGACCTTATATATTATATAGTCCTGAGCAGGTGGGAACTTGTATAGAAGCCCCTGCTATGAATGGGTGGGAATTGGTGAATGACATGTAGTGTTAAAGCGCTTTAAGTGGTCGGAAGACTATAGACTATCTTCTTTCCTCTAAAGAAAGTTCATGAAATCACTATTTTTCAAAAGAATTTTCATTGGTATAAACTAAAAGATGTTGAGGATGAGAAGAAACACAAATATAAACAGGAATATTATCTATTTAACCTCCTCTGCAGTCAAGTATTTTTTTTTTTCATGTGAGAGACTCTGAAGCGAAGTATTATTAGGAAAGACTGAGTGGAAAAGAAAACATTCTGGCGTGAAGCATAAACATGATTTGTTGATCCAGGATATTTACAATGAGGAGCGACAGAAATCATTTTCTCAGACTGGTTGCACAGCCCAGAAGAGGATTTGGATTTTCTGAGAAGTCTCAAAATATTTTTCCAGCACAGCCCCCCGTGAAATGCTAAACCTGCTCTCTCTTTCTCTCCGTGCACAAGAGGCCCGTCGCTGGTAGAATACTGCCAAGGGCATTTCTTGTTTTCATATTCACACAGCATGAAATATGGCCGACATTAGGCTCCACTAAAGAACAACAGCAGCAGTTTGTCCGTGACTGATTGGGTCTTCAAACACTTCTTGTCTGGTGGTTGTGTGTTTTTTTTTACTGCCTATACGTATTCACTTCAGTGAGACTTGAAAGAAAAAGGCAGCTAATTCACATTTAATTTGTTGGGGACTTTTAAAAAGTTTTTTCCTAAAATTCACTTGACAGCAGGATGGAAACTTGGCGTTTGAAGTGGTCTCCGGACACCCGAGGATCTGGAGAACAGCGCGACACAAAGCAGATGGCCCAGACACATAAACAATGCGGGGGAAATTCAGCGAATATGGCAATCATCAAAATGACAGAAAGAAGTAAACTGACTTCACGTGAGTAGCGGCCAAAAGAAATGAACGCCTGCGCGGTAAAATACAGAGGGATCACCGTAAATATGTTGATCCTGAAACCAAATGTCCTGCTTGTTAAACGTCTGTGTGCAGAGCACATTCTCCGGCGTCCCGATGGAGATCAATTGGAGTGACATTTGAGATAGAAAAAGGGATCAAGTGTGCTTGCAGAGCGGCGGTCTCGCATGTCCGCGGGAGGATCTGTAAATCCAGGGATATGTGACTCCCTACCAGAGTCAGAGCCCGGAACTTATAGAGACAGCCGCACCACTTTCTCACCGCTGACATCACTCAAAACCAGTTTTCTACTTTAAATAGGTCTCATATTCTGCATGAAGGCAAGCGCGCCTCAGAGCTTTAGAAAAGGAGCTTCTGTTGGAAATGTTTTGAGGTTACAGACCTCAAGCCTGCAGGGAAACTCATAGTGGGGGAAATGAATGGTTATCATCTGTAGAATGTTCTCCAGAGCAGTTTGCGGATGTAAATGGATTGGAGCTGAATTGGAGGTAGAACTGAGATATAAATGTGTTGAAGTCAAAAGAATGAATCAAAAAGAGTCGGTCAAACCTGATTCAGAGGAGAAAAAGCCCCAAAACAAATGCTTGTTTTCTTTCATTCCTTACACGCTACAAGGTGTTTGGACGTTAGAGCAACGAGGCTCCGAAAGGCAGCAAGGTGTCAATGAAACATTTTAACATGAAAACACAGAAAAAAAACAGGAAGCCCAGACAGGCGAGCTGCACTCGGTGTGTTTGTGTTTAACAAGTTCTCCGCCTGCCCGAAGAACACCCTTCAGAGGAAAAAGATCCAACGTTGTTGAGTCCACTGTTCTCTGCTTGGAGTGCTATCACTCACTTCTGGACAGGAGATAGACTTCAGACTTCAGATGTGATTCACCTCTTCCATGTGGGTAGATGTCCAAAGTGTTTGCTTTGCCATGTAGACCATTACGTTAGGATACGGTCTTACTTCTCCTTGTCTGTGGCTCTCAGCCCCAAGCCCATGCCAAATCATTTCCTAAAACAGCCGGGAACTATAGTTTGGTGACGTCTGTGTTTCCTAGAAAATGTGTCCTCTGTTGTGTGGTTAAGTAATTTGGTATAACAGTAATAACGACCTTTTGAGGGGTTGATACAGGTATGCCTAAATATTGTACAGTCTACAAATGTATCTTCAACTTCTCAATTAAAATGGCTTTATTGGCATGACGTTACACTGTACATATTGCAAAAGTTGTATATGTCATCATAGTGTCTCTAAATACTTGCTCAGCTTATGCTACACGTATGCTGGCTAACGGAGCCTCACGGTCAAATGAATGACATCGGTGCAGCCGGATACATCACCAGATGCATCACTAGTGACTGAGTAGAAAGTTAAATAAACTATAGCAGCGTCCTGCACAATTGGCTGATGCCTTAATGCCTGACATGTACGCTCAGAAACCTCAACCGTGTTCCAAAATGTATGATGTCTTTATCTAGCTGCCTAATATTCACAATCTGCTTGAAAGCATTCGTGACAAAAACAACAGTTTGAAAACATATATTGTGAACACACACATTCACACACACACCTTAATGCATAGCTGGCCTGTTTACCACATTAATTATGAGTCCAGCAAGGAACAAAAGACTCAGAAACAACAATATACTTCATACTCTGCTTGTATGTTTGGTCACCGACTTCGACGGCTTCATTCAGGGGCCCCTCTCTACTGCGCTCAGCGTTTACGTGAGTGATGCTCTGCTCTGGGCTCCAGTGTGACCACAGCAGGCAATGGCCTCTTCCCTTTCCAAACGACTCAGCCTCTGAGGAAGTTGTGATTTGGCCCCTCTGGGCTCTGATAAGAGATTTGGATGTGCGATTAGCTCCGCCCTGCTAGCGCCAGGATGCTGAGACGTGCTCAGCGGACCGTTTGGGTTTACAGTTTTTTCTGTCAGAGCAATAACTACAAATTGCTTTTAGAGACAAAGACAGCTAAATGTGTGAAAGGAACATGTGATATAACCAACATGGATTGGTTCTGACTTCAAAAGTCAAGGTAATCATCAATTAACAACAGTGCATGAATTAGCCAGTTCATACATTTTTACTGGTTTAAAATCACAAGGCACAGGGTCATGCCAGGATACCCAGGCAGAGAACTGCTTGCTTGTTTATCCTTCAAATTTACCTTATTTATCATACGAGAACCACAACAGAATAATACGTCCACGAAATAAACGTGTTTTCCTAAAATGTCACCCTCTCTCTTTGAGTGGAAGTCAACATGTCTGATATCCGACCATCGGCCATATTTCTGAACCATTCATAAGTCCGATATTTAATTGACGTTTGAGGGCTTTCACGTCACTTTCACGCCTCACTAAACCGCTGTGTTGCTGTGGGAGGAAAAGCAGTCACTTTTACAGCTCAGGGAGACGCTTGAATGTGTCTAATAGGACCTCGAGTGCGCCTCACAGGGAAACAATGTTTCTCTCTACCGATTGCATGGTTTCTCTGATGCTCGGCAAGGGAAAGTTTAGGATGTCTACGGACAGTGAGGGCTGAAGGAGCGCTGTGTGCGAAGGCACAATACAACTTTCATAATGCCCCAGCCTTACACGTGTTAAAACTGCACACAAAACTAACTTTAATATAAAAAAATAGATTTTTTTTAAAATCCAATCCTCATCAGAAGTATTACTGTGTCTTTGTCCCGCGGATGTCGGCAATGATCAGCGAAACGTTCATATCTTGTATTGTGAGTTATAAAAAAAGGCTTTTATGAATTCCACTTATGAATTTCCAGGCATCTCTGTGATATCTTGCTATCCTGAAATAATCATGCTGTTTATTTTGATTAGCCAGAGGACATTTGGTTTAGAGATTTGCTAGAGGTAAAAACAGGGCTTGGATGAATGAATAGATGTTACTTCATGTGACTCAGTGAGCAGCGTCACATCGTTCGTAAAAACTCAATCCTAATGGAGAATTTTTTTACTATAATCTTGTCACAAACCACTTTCAATGAATTTGTCCTAACAAGTTGTAATTATTGTGTTAAAGGAAAAGTTGAACATGCATGTGAGCATTGACGGAAACCCAGTATTGGGTTTCAATGACCTCATTCGGTGAGACAAATTCCACGGTTAATATGGAAAATACAAGGCCACTATGACTGGGAGCCTGATGCCTGCCTACCGTCACCATTGTGGAGTAAAAGAGGGGTAGTTCACTTTGATGGACTCTGAGATCTACAGCTGCCGAGAGAAATCAGTGTCCAAGTCAAGTTACAGAGAACACTTTCACCCGTTTGTCAAGCAGATAAATCACCCAAAGATGATTAAGACCATCATGCAGGTCAAATCTAAAGGGTCATATGTTGAGTAACAGGGAAGGAGAGCAGAAGAAACATATTTCTGCTGCACCAAATTTTTTTGACTGATAAATTATTTTAATGATTCAAAGAAACGAAATAGCTAAAAGGGTTGCGAACCAGCAAACACAGGTTTCTTCTGGCTCTTTTGTGAGGACAGGTCTTCACCCATCTCTCGTATTCAGTGTCCACACGTTGTTCAGAAGTCTCTGTGACATCCTTGTCTTTTTAAATCCCTGACATTTGAGAAAATCAATGTTCTCCATCACGGCTGCTGACAGAAAGCGTCATATAGGCTACACATTAAAGTGCATAGAGCAACGAGTGACACGAGATTATATTAAATAAAATACAAGAACAAACAACAATGACAACCACCAGTCCCCCAAAAAACATCACAAGGTCAGCACTCACAGGGGGAGATTTCCCAATCAGTTACTTCCATTATCTTAATTTAATTACCTATTTTGCAAACATCCATCCATGCTTCCAGTTATATTACATATTTTCTTTTACAATTTTTTTTTTTTAATGTTAACATACACTCACCTAAAGGATTATTAGGAACACCATACTAATACTGTGTTTGACCCCCTTTCGCCTTCAGAACTGCCTTAATTCTACGTGGCATTGATTCAACAAGGTGCTGAAAGCATTCTTTAGAAATGTTGGCCCATATTGATAGGATAGCATCTTGCAGTTGATGGAGATTTGTGGGATGCACATCCAGGGCACGAAGCTCCCGTTCCACCACATCCCAAAGATGCTCTATTGGGTTGAGATCTGGTCACTGTGGGGGCCATTTTAGTACAGTGAACTCATTGTCATGTTCAAGAAAACAATTTGAAATGATTCGAGCTTTGTGACATGGTGCATTATCCTGCTGGAAGTAGCCATCAGAGGATGGGTACATGGTTGGCCATAAAGGGATGGACATGGTCAGAAACAATGCTCAGGTAGGCCGTGGCATTTAAACGATGCCCAATTGGCACTAAGGGGCCTAAAGTGTGGCAAGAAAACATCCCCCACACCATTACACCACCACCACCAGCCTGCACAGTGGTAACAAGGCATGATGGATCCATGTTCTCATTCTGTTTACGCCAAATTCTGACTCTACCATCTGAATGTCTCAACAGAAATCGAGACTCATCAGACCAGGCAACATTTTTCCAGTCTTCAAATGTCCAATTTTGGTGAGCTCTTGCAAATTGTAGCCTCTTTTTCCTATTTGTAGTGGAGATGAGTGGTACCCGGTGGGGTCTTCTGCTGTTGTAGCCCATCCGCCTCAAGGTTGTGCGTGTTGTGGCTTCACAAATGCTTTGCTGCATACCTCGGTTGTAACGAGTGGTTATTTCAGTCAAAGTTGCTCTTCTATCAGCTTGAATCAGTCGGCCCATTCTCCTCTGACCTCTAGCATCAACAAGGCATTTTCGCCCACAGGACTGCCGCATACTGGATGTTTTTGCCTTTTCACACCATTCTTTGTAAACCCTAGAAATGGTTGTGCGTGAAAATCCCAGTAACTGAGCAGATTGTGAAATACTCAGACCGGCCCGTCTGGCACCAACAACCATGCCACGCTCAAAATTGCTTAAATCACCTTTCTTTCCCATTCTGACATTCAGTTTGGAGTTCAGGAGATTGTCTTGACCAGGACCACACCCCTAAATGCATTGAAGCAACTGCCATGTGATTGGTTGATTAGATAATTGCATTAATGAGAAATTGAACAGGTGTTCCTAATAATCCTTTAGGTGAGTGTATAAGGTTGTGGTATCAGTTTAGACAACTAAGGGTATTACAAATAGTATGTTTATACAAGTGGATAGGCTGATTTCTGGCTTTAGATTTTTCACATTCACGGCTTTTGTTTGTTGATTGTTTTTTTTTTGTAGTTATTCATGTTCTAGTTCAGCCCTTATTTAAGTGAAACCCTTTTGGCTGCATCTTTTCATGACAACGTGCGGCACAGCATTGCAGTATTAAATATATATATATATATATATATATATATATATATATATATATATATATATATATATATTCTAATATAATGTAATATGATTTCAGACTTTTCATGAAATTTCCAGCCTGCACTAGGGCTGTCAACGAATAATCGAAATTCGAATATATATTCGAATAGTTGTTAAAAACAGAATTTCGAATGTGAAGAAGAAGAGAGTGAACACCTAAACTGAAGAATTTTGTATTTACACATATATTTCAATATATGTGTTTTTTTTAAAGGGAATATTCGAACGTCATTTTTTAGCAATTTTGACAGCCCTAGCCTGCACACACACACATATATTGAACATGACTTGGCTCGTCCTCAGTGGCTGGTGTAGCTGCATTAGCCCATACATAGATAGGCATACTCCTGCAGTATAATCATTCCTGCATGCTGTTGCCCGTCGTTGCTAACAACACCGTCTGTCCTGAGACGCTGTGCCAGTGGAAAGATGGCTCTACTAAGTTCGGATAAACACTCTCAGGTTACCGTGAAACTACAGGGGTATTTCGTAAAAACAGACATGACAAAGCCCGGCAGCGTGTCACTGGGCAGAAAACCAGCTGTCGACAAGCCAAACTAAACCTCACGGAAGGATTCGGTTTTATAATTATTTTCTATATTTTCTGAAATCTTAGAGCCCCTCACCTGCTGTGTTCTCTGTCCAAAAATTGCTTTTCAGTTCACCCGCCAATGGCCGTAAATAATTTAACCTGACAATAAGTTGTTTTTACTCGTCCCATTAAATTATGTGAACTTTTTTTAAAGTGTCACCCCCCTGCAATCAGTTCTGCTTTGTGCACAGAATCATTCTGGCATTCGAGATGAGAGGAGCCGTCTCTTTATAAGTAAAAACAATATGCAGCCTTTCCCAAAAAAAAAAAGGGTTACACAGCCCAACAGATGATCCACATGAATCCACTGCTTCACTCACTGTGGTCTGGGCAGGTTCAATGAGTCACTTGGTTGAATTTGGGCGTTGGCAGAAATGGCCAAAGTTACTTTGCATTTCATTCAGGCTGTACAGCAGATGACTGAGAATTATAAACTGAGTGGACAAGTAGCTTGACTCTCACTTTACTTCCATCTATGGCAGCAATGCTGGAAGAATGTCGAAGCTCCACTAGATTATCCAACTAAACTGATTTAATGAATGATCTGAGGAAATAAAATAGGCCACGCATTTGCAGAATCTGGTTTCGCTCTGTCTCCCCTACATCACCTTCTGGTTTGTAAACTTTTTTGTCAAATGGTAAATGGACTTGTATTTGTTTTTCACCCATTCACACAATTATGTCACCTTGCATGGCTACCACCTGCCCATCAAGACTATCACATTCAAACACCGCAGGCAACGACCTTCGGTAGCAATTTGGGATTAAGTGACTTGCCCAAGGACAGATCGACATGGAGTCGGGGATGAAACCACTAAACTTTTAGTGAACTTTGAATGAGGGAGGAAAGTGTCCAGACTCATGCGGACGTACAGTGCGCCTGCAGAAGCAGGAGAATGTTTATGCGGGAGAGTTTTACGTAGTACGGTTTTAGCGAAGACGCCTGCGTTTGAGAAGTAGTGAGTGTATGAGATAATACCGCACGAGTTGTGTGAGAGTTTGTAAACTGATGTTTTGATGTAGTTTTGCTGTTAATGGTTCATCGCTGCCCTCATGCGGGAAAAACAAAGTTTCCTTCACGACTTCAAGGTAACGCGAGGCGAGTAATTGATGGACGGATGTTCTTTTTGTGGGTGAAGTATTCTTTTAAAGATTTTTAGACACAATAAAGACACATCCATAATTCAGCAGGTGGTTCAGCTGCAATGGGATTTGACAGTTTTAGGCTAATGTGAGGTTAAGGGATAGCGTTGGATTTTTGGGTATGCTGGGATTTTAGCAGCTCAAAAATATTGATGTATTATGCTTAAATTGTTTAATTGGGGGATGCTGACTATTGCAACTATTGTGACCAACTCCATCACTTCAGTTCACTGTTAACTTACATATACATCTGAAAATGTAAGGATTCAAATATTCTTATTGTGGCACAATTGGAACATGATTGCAGCGTTCCTTGTCACAAGCTTCACACATTCACTAACACGCAACAACAAAAAAGTTACTCCTCCATGTTATGTAATGGGAGTACAAAAAATGTGAGGTCCACTAATGTCACTGTTGAAAGCAGAGAGAAAAATAAAACCCAAACTGCAGATCAGGTCACAGATTTCAGAATAAAAGCAATAATTGTAGAATAATTTAAATATGATTATCATAGTAGGAGTGCATTACTACAAAGACATACATGCATTTAAGTTTTTAGACTCAAATTCCTATCGACAGTTTGAATATTTGCAAACTTTTCTTTGGCAGGCGATCAATTCTCCACAACAGATCAAATTGAATAAGGCACCCACACACATTCAGAGCGAGTCCTACACCGCTTTTGCCAGAGAAAAAAGCTTTTATTCTTTTGGAGTTCAAAACTGAGCTTGTGATGCTGTCAGGCCCACGGCCTTCAAACAATAAAGAGCTCTCAGAGGACGCTGGAGTGCTTCAAATTCCTTTCCTGCCCCATGAATCAAGAACAACCCTGTTACACTTTGACTGCCGATACATATTTACACAAAAATCTGTTGAAAACTAGTGGCCAAGCATTACTCCAGCCTCTTATGCACCTCGTGATGTCAAGTCTGCCTTCGATTAATTCAACAAACTACGAGAAGAGACTTTTAGAAGTAGCCCAGGAGCCAAAGTCTGTCTAATTGCAGCTCAGTCAGATCCTCATTAAATACCACTCTTTGAGCTAATTAACCAATCATCTCCTTAATGAATGTCATCAAGCAGCAATTGTCGATTGTCATCAAAAAGTAAACAGGCAGACCTGAGTGCCTAAGATTCTCATTGTCTCCCTGTCTGTCATATAATGCACCAGATGAGCTGCAACTGAACACATACTCACTTGTGATCAACATGCTTCTTCTTGGATGGAGGGAAGTTTAACAAACTTCCATGTTACCCCTGAGAATGGATGTAGTAGAATCAGACACATATAAGAGATATCTAAAGAATTAAGTCCAGAGGGAAAAGTCATATATCCAATGTTGTAGTAAAGCAGTAAATTCCAGTTGTACTGGTCATGTTGGGCATCATGTTAATGAAGTCATTGTTGAAGATTTCCCCTACCACTCCCCTTCCTCTGGCCCGGACCGGACCATCTGAACGCCAGGGGAGGGGGTGGGGGGAGGGCGTCCTAAAAATAACCAGAGGTAAACACTTCAGACACATGAGGTTCAGACACACGAACTGGGATCGCTTTGAGTTTCTGTGACTGTATAGAAGTGGAAGAAGGATAGGCAAGTCAAATTAGGGAGATAACATCTGTACATGGTGAATGTTGCTGACCCTCCCTGGAAGGAAATGAAGGATCCCAGAGTGAGCTGTCTGCCCACTTGGTACAGGAGTGACTGCAGATTTCCACAGGACAGGAATTGGCTTTGAGGCTGGCAATTAAAATAAATAAATAAAAATGTCCTCCTAAAATACGATAATTTAAAATAGGCAATTCAGAGGAGTGAGAAGTTCCACTTTGCCTCAAATGAGGTCTGCAGGGAAAAACTCATGATAGAAATAATATCAATATTCTCCTTTCTCAGGCTCTGCATCACAACCCTCAGATGATGAAATTACAAAAAAAGAAAGTTGCCAGGAAATTAACAAGATTTTCTCCTCTCCGAGATTGAAGATTTTCCTCCGGTTCGGATCTATGACCTGCTCATAGCAGTTAGTGTTGGCGGGGGGGCTGAGAGAAAAATCCACTTCAGGCGAAATTAAATACAAATGAACGCCTTAACACGATGAGGAAAAAGTCCTTTCCATGGCCTAATAGCCTGTAGTTCTTCAAGGTTTCATCTTGGCTCAGTCCAAGGTATACCATTAGCGTTAATGGCCTTCCATTTAACACGTAGGTGTTTGATTATGGGATTTTAAATGTGAATAACTCCCTCGGAGGAGAAGAGAGGAGAGCGATCTGCATGATTCGCTACATTAATTCACAAGTGGAGGGGGAGAAAGTGGGAGTATGTAAACAACTAATGGACTCTTTCACAGTCTGTCGAGAGGCGTACAGCAACTGGAGGAAGAGAAGAAAGAGAGAGAATAAAAGAGGAAACTTTTTCTACTCTTTGGCAACATTTCTGAGAAGATTTCAGAGCCCTGAAAAGTTAGTTCATAGGTTAAAAAAGATCTAAAACAATCTGGTTGTGGGAAATATAGACGATACAGAGGTTCTACACAGGCAAGTTGCAAGGATTTCCATTTTGGAGAGGCCAAAGGAATTTTTGCTGGGCCTTTTGAAAACAGACGTTAATAGTGAACTTTCTTTTCATCACAAGAGAGAAAACATTTTCAGGTATTTCTCACGTTACGCTGCAACAGTGTCAGGATAACATTTTGGCCGGCCAGGGTCATCATCAAATTACCTCAACTCTAAACTGGTTAATTATATAATGTGTAAAGTGTGTACGTGTGTGGGAAAAACACAACTTCATCCCGATAGCTGCCTCAGTGGTTGTGAACAGATCTTTAAAGATCTTTGGAAAAAGAACCGACCTTAAAACATGACAGCTTTTGTTATTTGCTCAAACTGCTCAAGTGATATGCAAACACTCAGTAGCAAAGCAGGAAGTAGTTTACAGGAGTATCTCAAAAGTACATTTTTAAGAAATGTGCTTATTTTCTCTCTGGTGTTGAGTTATTTACCAGTTTTGTTTTCCTTCTCTTCCTCCTCTGTACAATAGATAGAATACAGGGAAAAACAAATCACCCTCAAAAAGCATGAACTTAGGTTAAGTTAGGAATGCATACATATTTGTATGCATTCCTAACTTCTGAGAACAACTAATGACTTGTGTTAGTACAGCTTTAATGTACATTTCCATGACGTCCTTTCTGAGCTTCTGAAGAAAAAGAAGCAGAAGGCTTTTTTTAAAGAAGCCATTAAATACAAAATAACTCACCACCAATAGCATTTGTATTCCAGCCTATTTGACTACACTTTGAGTTATTCATGTATTTATTCATTCGCAAGCTCATATAAAAGTCACAGAGGGGAAAGAGAGGCCCGCAGTCTCTGGAGCCGACAAGATGTTGACTAGAAATCAGGATTAAAGTAGAGCTCAGGGCCTGACCTCTGGCTCTGCTAACAGAAAGCCTCTCTCTCCCTGTATGCGGGTGTCTCTCTGCTGCGTACAAAGGTTACACAAGACTGCATTTCCTTTTCTCAAGCAAGAGCCTCACGGGCGTCAGAGGAGGAAGAATCCAACAATACTCCCAGCGGATGGGAGTTTCTGTGTGTGTGTGTGTGTGTGTGTGTGTGTGCAGTGTTTATATGTGGTACGTGCATGTGCGTGTACATGTGTGTGTGTGTGTGTTTTGTGTGTTTGAGGGGAGCAGTTACAGTATGCAAGGATGTGATGTGTTGTGTTTACTCTCACAAGCTTAGCCTTGTGTGTGTGCTCTGGGGTGTGTACGCGTTTGAGTTGACTTTGAGCTTGTGAACGTGTGTGTGTGTGTGTGTGTGTGTGTGTGTGTGTGTGTGTGTGTGTGTGTAGTCCAATCTGAATCCAGCCTCCGAGGCTTCGAGGCTGGTATTTCCGATGTAGCAGGACAGGAAGCGGCCTGCTCTCTTGAACTATGTCCCTCCTTTTGAAAACTGCAGCCAACATTCTACAGGACCAATTACTTCATCAGTGTGTGTGTGCGTGTGTGTGAGTGAGACAATTTCTGTGTATATCTACTGTACTTATGTAGAGTACATCGGGGTAATATTTAGTTCTTCATCACGTAAAAAAAAAATACTTTCTTTTGGGCATTTGGACTTTGTCAGATATGGAACGAGTAGAACATTTTATTCAAGTACAAGTAAAACTACTTGCATAAAAAAAATATTTTCAGAAAATGAAAATGGCCGTTGACTAAGAGTGACTGCGTTACATTTTTTAAAAGGGAAAGGAAGGTAAAGAAAAAAATACATTATGTTATATGACAAAGGAATACAAGTAAAGAATGTGTTTAAGCCAATATAAAATAAAGGGAATTCACATGTCAACGTGCACACATCGAACAACAGAACCCTTATGTCCAAACCAACAGTATTCTGATGGATACCACTTTGACAGTGCATCCAATTGATCACCAAAACAACCGCCTTCCTGTGTTGGCCTCGGTAGAAATAACCAGAAAAGAAAAACTACTTAACATAAAAGGCTATGGACACCGCAGAGGGTGCAATTAGGCTACAGAAAGTAAATAGCTTGACATGTCTTATAATTAACAGCAGAATATAAATCAACAAAAGGCAGACAACGTGGGGCTGTATGAACATTATAAACTCACACACGCATACGCTGCCATGGAGAAGTTGACATGCTCCTCTGGAGGGATAGGTCGACGGCCATCCCGATGACGGCTGTTGTTGTCCTCACTTGTATGAATGACTTTGTGTGAGTCTGGAGCACCACAAAGTCCACTCGGCCTGTCTGGTCCGACTCGGCCTCTAACCAGCCTGCTCAGCCTCTACGGGACCCACAGCACTCCTAAAGGTTTTACCTACATGTTGAACTAAATGGCGACCCCCTCCCGACTGAAGGTAAAAGTTCCAGCTGGAGGAATTATCATGAGCATTTTATCATTTAACATGTTAGCTAGACCCAGCGTGCACCAGTCTTGTGAGTGTTTATTTTGACTCACATATTGTGCTCGCCCAATGGTGAATTAAACCAGTGATTAAACAAAGCAGATGCAACTTTTTATATATTTGATTTGATTTACCTTTGCAGGTTTGCACAATAACGCAAACCTTTAAACCAATTCAATTGAATTGTTATACTGTTGACGGTTGTGAAAATAGCACCAAGTGTTTTGCTTTCAGTCAAGCAGACGTGGTGTTAATATGTAAATCTCCATGAATTATGTGGCTGCCAGCTTGACATGCATTTGTATTACGGTTTTTAAATCAAATGACAATTTTTTTTAACCATAAACAAGTATATGCGACTTAATTTACACATCATAGCAAATTCCCTTCTGTAATTAAAGGAACAACATGCATTTTACAGTCATCACTCAAGACTGAAGATCTTGATTAAATGCCTAAATCCTGGTTTATTCATTGTGGAAGTAAACATTCACTGCTGCAGATGACTCAA
This sequence comes from Myoxocephalus aenaeus, assembly GCA_038501785.1. NCBI lineage: Eukaryota > Metazoa > Chordata > Actinopteri > Perciformes > Cottidae > Myoxocephalus > Myoxocephalus aenaeus. The sequence continues at coordinate 5,264,389 of JBAMJR010000144.1, read as the reverse complement.
GCGGCCTCATGGTCTTCGCAATCCATTAACTGGGGGTCTGATTAGAGATGCTCTTTATTAGCACTTATAATGATCTGAGAGTGTGAATTAATGGCTCGTCTGCACATAGTTCATTTGGAAAGTGTCCCGAGTACACCCCCTAAAACCAACGGTTGGATACTCTGGCAGGAGCAGACTTTCTGGGCGCTTATTTTCTTGTGGTCAGTGATCTGGAATCAGAAGAGTATGTGGATTATTTGGGGATACAATTTTGTCAAATTTTTGTCGTCTCTGCAGGAAAAGGGTTCACGATATCGCCGCCTGATCTTTCAGGTAATATTAGAAAACACAAGGACGCTTTCCTGTGATAAGAAACCCAACATGTCGTCTATTCAAGTTCACATTTGCCCAAAAAGGATGAAGGACAAACTCCCATAGAAAAGAGATCTGGAAGAACAAAAAAAAGAACAAAAATAAAAGAAGAGCAAAATGTTTTCCTTGCTGGTGTGAACAAACTCAATGGTGAGGCCATCCAAGTGAACTCAGTTTTTTTACCCTTTACAGAAAGGAGATATCATTTAAACCGTTTCAAAAAGAGCGGTTATGGCTGCTGTTGCAGCATCTGGTCTCTTTGTTTCCTGATAATGCCTGTGAGTGAAGGTGCCACTTTCACTGCCAACATGATATCATCCATTTTCATTTTTTTTTTGTAAACATAAAACATTTTGAGAAAGACCTAAAAGGTCACCTCAAGTTTCCCCGATATCAATCACAGGCACATCTCAAAGCTCCGATGACTGATGCTTTTGATATCCCCTCTCAATGAAAGGCCTCCCCCGCATTGAGAAAAGGTTTTGCTAAGCAGCAGCGTGGAGCTCTTTACAGCTTTCATCCGCATTCACATCAATGTTTTGGTCCACACAACTCACCAGTGCGAAAGGCAATGAGTCAGAGATACCAGCGACTGAGGAAAGTTAGTGAAGTCCGGGGTCGGTGTGTAAAACCCAGGTGGGTGTTAGACGCGAGGAAATACTGGACGAGCAAAGAAACTTCGATGGAGGCCAAACGAAAGACAGGAAATATCAAACTTCTGAAAAATGTTCTGAAAATGTCTGTGCAGCATTATCCAAATGTCTTGTGTCCATTTCTGGGCTCATGGAAATCAAAACCCAGTAATTTCCGCAAAACGTCAGTGCGCAGCTTTGGGTCATGGGGGTAGAGTGGATCATCATTTAATCACAAAGTTGGCAGTTTGATCCCTGTCTCCTCCCGTGTGTCAAAAAGGGCAATTCCCGGCTGCCAGTGGTTGCGCTTCCTCCCAAATACATCGAGCCATGTTTGCTGATGGGAAGGCAGCGAGGGCTCTCAACATTGTTGCTCAACTATCGTTAACATTAAGGCCGCTCACACAACCATTAACTAACCAACTAATCCACACAGCACACGATCGCTCTCTAACCTGAGAGGCACACACTCGAACCTGGTATATACGCTGTCCAACTTTTCATCTTATGGACAGAAAATCTATCACAATTTAGTCACAGCATACTGAATTACTATTTTTAACCGAGTCTAAACATGATTTCAGGTTGTACGAGGTAACGATAGGTTTTCTAATTCAGGCATCATTTGCATTGTGGGCCATTTGCAACAGTGCCACTTATGGAAGAAGGCCATAGTACATACAAGAACTGTACTACAGATCAAATTAGGAATTCCAAAATAAAAAAAATAAAAAGGAAGAAAGTTGATGGGAAGTTGAAAGCACCAACTGGTTCACTTAACTGATAGATGAGAGCCGTTTGGTTCAAAATGCCCATTCAGCTCCATCTCCAATGTTGTTGATATAACAAGCAGAAATGTCTGTTTGGGGATTTACTTGATGGATTGCTTTCTACTTGCCATCTTGTTATCTTCCTTCCAGAGTTCATCCTTATTTCCATGCCAAAACCTGCATATTACCATACTGTCAGCTATGTTTTCTTTTTGATGAATAGCCAGCTGCAGGAGAGTGTTTTAGGACTGGGCAGATGCAAATGTCTGCAGCGGTGTCTGAGCGAACTGGGACCGAAACACCGCGCTCAGGAAATTTCCTCAGATAATTTAAGATTAAAAGGAAATTAAGGGAAAGCATTTAATGTGGTAATGATAAAATCAACAATACAGCAATGGAAATTTAAAAAATAAAAAGTTGCTCTATGCTATTTTAAACTTGAGAGCCCAACTTGAGATTCTGGTGTCCACATACTTTTTTGCCATTGTGTAGTCGTTAAAATAGATATAAAGATTACATATAGGATATGGGGAATGAGCTATAAAGCAATCCATTAAAGTATGATTAGAATATACACAGCCTGTTAGCATCTCACGCACAGTTCGACAGGCCTGCTGAGTCACAGGGACGCCCCGAAGCTGACCCTTCCAACTGTACTTGTCGACACAAACTATAAATAAAGCGTTCTCTGTTGTTTTGTTCTGGGCAGTGGATGGAAACCCAGGGACATTGCCATGGGTCAGCAGAGCCCCTGGCACCGTGTTCAGAGATGTTTTTACCCGGCTTTCAGCACAATTGTTGTTCCAAAATTCCTCTCAACACCAAGTGTGACAGTTGGCCTGTATACTGCCGTGGTGTTTGACACGGATGGGGCAAAAAAAATCTACGCCTGGAGCCATGGTGCCTCATTTCTGTTATCAAAAACCTAACACAAGGAAATTAAAACAATTGATAGTAATTAAAAAAAAAGTAAAGTCTACAAATATCTTAAACCGCTCATAAAGTTTCTAATGTCATTCCGTTTCGTTTTTAAATGTTATTTAACTTCTTACAGATGTATTGCATTTCTTGCATAAAAAAAAGAGAGCTTTCACACTGTGTGATGACAGAACTGGCTGCTTACCAGGAATCTTTACCAATAAAAGTATCCAAAATAAAGAATTTAGATTTGCTTCGGTAACATTATACGATTATTGATATAGTCGGCTAACTTCTCAGTGTATTTGTAAGCGCATTGGCACTCTCTAAATTAACTGAAATTTGTTATTCAGCTCACTGTCTAAGGCAGGGGTGTCAAACTCATTTTAGTTAAGGGGCCGCATGCTGCCCATTTTGACCTCAAGTGGGCCGGACCAGTAAAATCACAGCATAATAACGCATACATAATGACAATATTACTCTCTGTTTAAATCATTGTTGGAGGTTTTTGGATGATAAACCCTGTTTTAAGGTCTTTCTTCAATAAACTAGAAACATAAAGACCAACAATTCAGACATCAGCCCACTGTTTACCTGCCTGGGCTCTACTCTGCAGACTCCCTTGCAGTTAGGCAATATTTTTAGTAAAGTCAGTACTGTGATCAATTGTGTCTGTGGCTCAATGGTTACCATGCACGTCTTACAATCAGAGGATCAGTGGTTCGAATCCATACTGAGGTTTTTTTTTTTTTTCCAATTTTTTTTTTGCATTTTTTTTTTTTCTCACATTTTTACAATTATCCCGCGGGCCGGACTGGACCCCCTGGCGGGCCGAATCCGGCCCGCGGGCCGTATGTTTGACACCCCTGGTCTAAGGTCTGTGTTCCTGTCAGTAAATCCTACACCAACACCAGTTTCACCTTTACTGGCCATCAACACCCTAAACTATGTCCAACAACAGATAAATTAAGCCAATTAAGCAAATCTCCCAAAATGCTGAACTATTACTTTAACAAATTAATGTTAGTTTCATCATAATTAACTGGAAATAGTACAAGGAAAACCTAAAATCTTTGGCGATTTAATCCCAAATTTAAAGCTTGAAATAAGTGTGAATAATTAATTTGAGTTTCTAGACATTACTGACTGCATTAATTTGTTGCTAAAACCACATTATTATTTAATGTAAAATTAAATAATAATTTTACATTAAATAATAATGCGGTTTTAGCAACAAATTAATGCAGTCAGTAATCGCGCGACATGAATTTGGAAATTTCCATCATACATCAAGTTACCACTTACTGGCATTGAGCCGGTTGCTGGGTGTTCACGGTGTTTCCTCAGAGCGGAAAACCCCACCATCAACACATCAGCAGAGCCAAGATGGCTGACCTCTGGGATTTCCTCGCTCTCCACTGAGTGTGTCCAATATATTTCCCAGTGTATTTATTGTGTTTGTGAATGTGTCATACCAAAACTCATTTCTCGGGATGTCATTACCCCGAGAAGAAAATGACCATCAAATTAACAGTTAAAGCCCGTCTCGGTGTCTTGTTTCCATTTATGGTCGCGGAATGTTTCTTCAAAATGTGATGAGAGAATATCAAATATTTGCAGTGCAGCTTTAAATTGTAGTTTCAAGTCCCGTATTTGTTTGTCTATGTTGTGACTCGCCCCTTCCATTTCATTACATGCGTGTTAGGTGTGTTATTATGTTTTTGGAATTAAACAGATGTATTGAATTTGTTCATGTGTTGCCCTTGGTGCAATTATGATTATTTATTTTTGTACAAGCTTCCTTTCATCAAAACTATACTGAGAGAAATGTAATGAACTCGGGTGAGGGAGGAGCTCTGTTAACTTTTGTGTCACAGTGTGGACGTCGAGAAAATGCAAAAAGCTCTCGGTTTCTTTCAGCCTGTATGCTCCGAGGCCTCCCCTAGCATCCTCACCTCCGAGTCGTTGTCACTGCAGTGTGACTGCAGCACAGCGCAGTCCTCAGGATGATACAACCTTTTAGAAATGCGCCGTTCTGTTCGCCTGCACAGAAAATCCTTCCGTGATTAACTGACCCTTCCTGAGTGAAGGCCTGTCTGCCCATTACACTCCCCAACTGTTTCTCTCTGAAGTAATGACCTTCTGCTCGCCTGTCCACGCCATATGTCTGTCTGTCTGTCTGTCTGTTGACTTTCTTAATTCACCCTCACTCTGCTTTGCTTTAAAAGTAGCAATAAGGAAGATTTTGCTGCACGGCAGCACAATATCCCCCTCTGCACAGGGTTGATAGGGTTTGCAGATCAATACCAGTGACTAAACAAATACTTCATCAACTGCCGTGCAAAAACTCACTCTCTATCGGAGGAAACACTCCCTGTCTAGACACTAAATTACTTAATACTAACTCTAGAAAAGCCAGTTGACTGTGAGGTCAAAGAAGCCTTTAACTTAATGAAAGGCTGAAAAAGATTTTTGTTTTCTTTGGGATGTTAATTGCTTAATACATTATAATGAATATAATTAAACATACTAACAAAAACATTGACATTTGGCGGGTAGATTGTAGTGTTAATTCCAGTATTATAATTGTTTACCCATTGTGACACCCATTTTTTGACTGAAAAACCTAATCCTAACCAGGACACTTGAGTGCATGTAAATACACTTAGACAGAAGTAGTGAAAGTTCAGGAGGAGAATGTGATCAAATTGCTGCTTTTCTGATACAATATTTTCACGCCACCCATTTACAGCAAATCTGACCAGCTGTTGCTGTGTGACATGGGTGTGATTGCTTAACATTCAGTTTTGTAGTGTGTACTTTTGTAGTTTCATAATTACTTTCTGGATTCAATGCCATGTTTGTGTTCTCAGTTTCTACTGTTGGTTCGTTCAACTTTGTGGGCTGAAATAAGACGAGGGAGATTTATTTATGCAAGATCCCCCAAGAGTTTAGATAATATTGCTCCGAGAAGGCTTTCAGGCAGAAGTTGATTGTAAAGATATCTTGTAACAATAGATAAATGAATGCTCCGCATGTTAATTATGGATGATCCAACAAATGAAATAATTTTTTTCCCCCAAGCTGTAGCAACTATAGATCCTGCTCTTCTGGTTGAAGCGACAACATGAAAGTCACACATGCAGACGAACATTTCTGGAACAGTGGCTTCTTTCTTTCTTACTTTCTTTTCTTTGTTTCCTCTCACTATCTTACTCACTCTGTTTCCAAAACTTAATTCCACTTCACATTCAACTCCCAATTTCCAATTACTCTGGTGGGGCCGACTTCTCCCACGCTGTCCCCTCCCGGGGCCTATAAACCTCTGATGGAAACAATGACTGATAACTCGAGAACAAGAAGAAGAAAAAAAATTAGGCTGCTTCGTTAGTGGTGATTCATAATCCACTTCTGTGGTGTTAATGGGGAGCCGTATTTAAGCTGCCAATGTTTAATATACACTTTCTGCAGTTGCACTAAATCTGCAGTTTTCTTTTTTTTTTCGGTTCAGGGAGGGGTGTTAATGGAAGGAGTGGAGGGGCAGGTCAGACTTGGCTGTTTGCCTGGGACGAGACTTTGCTTTTGGGTTTTCTTAGCACTTAGCAAAGGTGACCTGGATATTCAGCGTGTGGATAACTCTTTCACTCTCAATCTCTCTTTTCATCTCTCTCCGTTACTCTCTCCTTGGGGTTATATTTTTTCTTCTGTTTTTCAATCTTTTTCAGTCTCCTTCACCCAGTATCACTGTCTGTGTCTAATTCATCCGTCTCTCTTTCTTTTTCGGTCTCCGTATCTCTTTTTCACCTCTTCCTCCCTTTCTCTTGTTCAGAAAATACTCCCCTAATATCCTCTCTGTGACTTTCAAACACTCAGCTGTAGTCAGCTTGGATTCACATGAGTTACAATGGTTTCAAATGGTGATCCAATTACACAGCAAAAATGTGTGATCCTTAAAACACGTTTTTGGTGGTATATACCTTTAGTGCCGGGTTCAGTCTGGTTCAGAGGACCACATGACATGAATTCAATGCTTGTATAATCCAAGTATAGCTCTATTACTCAGCACATACTGTACTGTGCAGTGTCTTTTTGTGCGGTCGTCGATCTCCATGAATCACAGTGAACATAATGAGGCGCAGTGAGACTGATGAGACCCAGCGACCCGGGCAGCGGCACGGCGGAACAGTAAAAATACATTCATTTTCATCTTAATTGCCACGGTGAGTCAGTACCTGAGCTTCGGGGCCTTAATCACTGTGACATTTTCCTTGAATGCCAAACTTAATAATACAGACCCTCGCACACTGCTAATGGATCAAAGCAGTTTGCAAATAGCAGACCTTTAAAAAGTTCAAAACCCTTAAAGGTACGTGATAATACCTTGAAGAATAAACATTGTTTAGTGGTGAGACATAGTCTGATTTACATTTACATATTCTTTCCACATATCTAGACATACGATGGGACTGCTGACTGCTGCGTAGGACACTTGTCTTTGGACCTTTACCATTTAAAAGATTAAAGACTAAAGAAATATATAAAAAATCCTCACTTAAAGTCCTGCTTGCATGAAAGTACAGTATGACACATTTAGCGGCATTACAAGGCCAGAGAGTTTAGAATTTTATTACGAAACAAAACAAAAATAACATAACAGCTGCTGATGACGTATCATCAGAGAAGAATGGATTGTGACAGAAATAAAGATGGAAAAGTTTGACTTTGTTAGATGTTAGAAAGTGTCCTTCTAAAGCAAAGCCAAAGAGCTATAAGAGAGAACATTATAGTCTACAGTCAGTGTAGGAGCCATTGGTTGTGTCTGTATTTTATTGTGGTAGTATGCACTTTATTGTGGTAGTTTATATATGGGGCACAGGTGTAACAGCCAGGTGGGCGGTGACGCATGGGTGACGGGGAGATCTCACGGTTTTTACCCCAAGCGCAACACTTCAGGGGACCAGGAATGTACAAGTTGTATAATCATGAAATATAATTAAATGAACCTCACCCAACGATATACAAACGGCCTGGACTTTTATCTGAAAAAGCGAGTAAGAAACAGGAACTTCTCCCACGCCCAGCCGAGTGACTGGACGGAGATCAGTCACTACAGTCGGTAAATACTGAATAGAGACCCTGAGGTGCTGAAATCTGTCAATAAATACAATTATAAAATTATTTAACCTGAACAAACTATAAACCATTTCTGCATTGGCAGCTCACCTTTAAACTCTTGTGTAACACTATACTGCATGTAAGGTTTATGTATCTATTCCGTTTCACCTTTTACATGTAAAAATTATATTGACATCAAATGCCATTGTTATTAAGTCCAGTTTAAACAGATTGCTAGGAAAGGTTTTCGTTCTGTGCCGTTATCAGCTGTGCCACAAATAAAGGAAAGAACAGGAAAAAAAAGAACAGAAAGCAAAAGCGAAAAGCCTTTGCTCCATAAAAATAGATCTCACTTTTATAAATCTCCATTAAATCCTCGAGTTTTGATTGCACGCAGTTAAATACCAATATGTGCATGCACAGGGCCGATTGAAAGCAAGCACTAATGTTATTTTCCCCTAAAGGCTGTGTCATAATTTATTTCAGACTAATCATTTGAGATCATATAACTCCTACATTTACAGACTACCTTCATCCGTTTGAGAAGGCGACTATACCGACCTTGAAACCACCAAAACATCTCCGTTTTTAATGGCAGTAATGGCGAGACACGCCAGATTTGTCTATTGACATAATATTTTACTTTAAACATCTTATTTCATAATGTGTGGCTCTTTTTTTCAAAAGAAAAAAACCCCCATCTTCATCAAGTTTATAATAACCTTATTGGATGCAGATATAACTAATTCTGACACAAAGCTGTGGTGGACCGACATTATAACCACAGGTCCATTAATGCTAATCAGTTGAGCCAGAAGGTAGCAGACATGAACACTGGTGACTCTCTGTGACTCTCTGCTGTGTGTGTGTTTTTGTTTCTCCATCTTTCTTTCAAGTCATTATTTCATTAACTACACCAACCGCCATGTGGAGGTCAGAAACACTATTTAAATATGTCACAATCATTCAGAGCTCAGCAGGTATCAAGGGTAAATTTGGATAATTAGTGTGCACGTATGAGTTATTCACTACCTAGATCTAATAATGAATGCCTTAACCTTACTAAATTATACATTTCAATTATTGGAGTCATCCATTCCAACGTTATTGCAGCAAGAGGAACTTAAGTTCCACGTTGTTGTGGACGAGTCAGTTGCAAATAAGGGTTATTGTTCACAGAGTGGCTTTGTTTTCATAAAGAGAACTAGAGATATTTGGGGACTGCACATTTACATATTTGAATCAGCAGCTTCTTTTAGATAAATTGATTACCGGTGCAACGCCAGCGCCTAACGAGAGTGTTGCATTGTGGGTTGTTTGTGTCCATTATGTTGATGGTTCTGCTTTGGAAGGACAATACATTCCTGACGCCTCAAAACTAATTGAAATCTTCTTCAGACGCTTTTACAGCAGACACACACCGCGGACCGAATCATCTATCAAACTGACAAGAATTAGTGTTATTATGATCCTAAAATTTAAATCAGAGTGTCACGGATTCCCCGTCATGTTAAGTGTTTTAATCCTGTCTGTCAGTTTTAACCACTCTCCTGTCATTCCAGATCCTGCCACTCACGCCTGATTACCCCTCATCACCGTCACCTGGCCCTCACGCCCATCTCACCTGCAGCTAGTGATGGCGAGATGAAGCTTCCTGAAGCATTGAAGCTTTCCATCCAATTGGTTCGCTCATGGGCCGAAGCTTCATGGGGCTTCATTTGCTCTACTGCGCCACCAAGTGGACATACATGTAAAACAGGCAGAGTGATCACAACGACACCATGGCTTTGGTGTGTGAAGCTTTGAATTTAATAAATTATGTTTGTGACGCCAATACATCAGTTATTAACTTATTAATATTGTGTCTATCTTTATGATATAATGGCGGGGTCAAAATCAAAAGAAAACAAATTGGGAAGAGATTTGTGATGTGACTGTGGGTCAGTGGTTAGATTACCCATCTTTCTGTCAGAGGATCGGTGTTTCGAGCCTCGGCTCCGCTAGTCCATGTTGATGTGTCTAATTATTATTTTTTTAAAATAAGAACTTTTCCACAGTGCTGGGCTTTTTGAGACTATTTTGCCTGCTTTATAAAATACCCTTTCACAGGCACAGATGACGCTGGGTTACAGAGAGGAAGGGGGTAAATCCATTGAGTTTCGCTGCCCCTTATATTTCAAATCGCACGGCAAACCCACGAACCATTTTCTGAATCAGTCACGTGGTACGGCCGGCTCGCGAGGCTTCGAACGTCACCACATACGTCAGCGACACAAGCCTCGAAACGCGCTTCACCAAAATCTACCTGGATTACTCGACACGCGCATCGAAGCCTCGACACGAAAGGACACATCACTACCTGCAGCCCGTTCCCTCATTAGCTCACTATTTAGGTCCCCTCACTTGCACGTGTCCTCTGCCAGATTGTCTTGTCCATTGTGCCAAACTCTCCAGCGTATCTCTGTACTTTTGTCTACCTGTTCTGACCCCGTTTTTGCCTGTCTTGCCTACCTTGGATTTTGCCTGCCCCTTATCGGATTTGTTCGCCTGTTAGATTGATCTCCTGGTTTTGACCCCTGCCTGAATATACAACTAAAGAACTTTGCCTGCCACCTGCCTCTGAGTTGTGCTTTTGAACTCGATTGTCTACTGTGCCTCACAGTACAATCTGGCCAACATGAGTTCAGCCGACTCTGCTCAGGCCGCGACGGAACCTCTGACTCCGACCGACATGCTACAGCGTCACGAGCAGCAGCTCACCTTCTTGACCGAAGCAGTGCTGGCTATGGGCGTTAGTCACGAGCGCGGCATGGAGTCGCTCCGTGATCATCTGCTGAGGATACCCGCTGCAGCGTGGGCTGCCGCCAGTGGTTCCAGCCCGCCTCCTCGCACTTCTCCCGTGTCAGAGGCACGTCTGCCTCCTCCGGAGCGTTGTTCTGGTGCTCCTGGTTCCTGTTGCCATTCCTGACCCAGTGCTCCCTCGTCTTTGAGCTCCAGCCATCCGCCTTTCCCTCCGACAGGGCCCGAGTGGCGTACGTTATCTCGCTCCTCACGGGCAGAGCCAAGGAGTGGGGAACCGCTGAGTGGCAGCGACAGTCGCTGATCTGCTCTTCATTCCTGCTGTTCTCAAAGGAGCTGCGGAAGGTCTTCGATCACGCCACACCTGGGAGAGAGGCCGCTCGAGGCTTGATGGACCTGAAGCAGGGAGGAAGATCCGTGGCGGAATACTCCATCGACTTCCGCACCACAGCGGCTGGAACGCTCCTCCGCTCCTGGACGCCTTCTACCACGGTCTGTCGGACCGCATCAAGGACGAGCTGGCGGCTCGGGATCTTCCGGGTGGGTTGGACGACCTGATCGCCCTCTCTATCCGTATCGACGGTCGCCTGCGGGAACGGCAGAGGGAGAGGCGGTTTTCGGTCGTTCCACATGCGCCGTTTCACCGATCGGCCGAGTCGGGGAGGTTTCCTTCGGAACAGGTCTTTGGCGGTTCTGCCGAGGCCCCTGAGCCCATGCAGCTTGGGCGGGCCCGACTCTCCACTGAGGAACGACAGCGCCGCCTGCAGAAGAATCGATGCCTGTACTGCGGTCAGAGCGGCCATTTTGTAACCTCCTGTCCCGTAAAAGAGGGGGCTCACCAGTCAAACAGAGGGCGCTGGTGAGCCGAAGTGTGAACTTTGAAATGCCCTGTAGGCCTCTGATGACAGTTCAGCTGTGTTGCTCAGGGAGGAACCACCCAGTTTCAGTGCTCATAGACTCTGGTGCAGATGCTAACCTCATGGACATGGCTCTGGCCTCACAGCTGGGGATCGGGCAGGTGGTTCTGGACGAACCCATCCACGCTACCCGCTTTAGACGGTCGCCGCCTCTGCAGGGTTACTCATCGATCCGCTCTCCTGCCGATGACCATGTCAGGTAATCACAATGAAACACTCACTTTCCATCTCATCAATTCACCACAGCAACCGGTCATTTTAGGCTATCCATGGCTCACGAGACACAACCCACACATTGACTAGTCTACAGGTACCATTCTACAATGGAGTGCTCATTGCCATGCGGTGTGTCTAAAACCTGCTCTATCATCTGTCAAGCTCGCCTGTCTCTGCTGAGTCCTCAGATCTCACCGGTGTCCCCAGGGAATATCATGACCTAAGGGAGGTGTTCAGCAAGGCTCGGGCCACCTCATTACCACCGCATCGTCCGTACGACTGTGCAATCAACCTTCTCCCGGGTACGACTGCGCCCAGAGGTAGACTTTTTTTCCCTATTGGCTCTTGAGATTAAGACCATGGAGAAATATATTAATGACTCCTTAGCCGCTGGCCTCATTAGGCCGTCTTCATCTCCTGCTGGAGCTGGCTTTTTCTTTGTCAGCAAGAAGGACAAGTCCCTGCGCCCCTGCATAGATTACAGAGGACTTAACCACATCACTGTAAAGAACAGGTACCCCCTCCCACTCGTTTCCTCTGCTTTCGAGTTGCTCCAAGGGGCAACTGTCTTTTCCAAACCGCATTTAATACCCCTAGTGGGCATTATGAATACTTGGTAATGCCATTTGGACTCACCAATGCCCCCGTGGTTTTCCAGGGGTTGGTTAATGATGTTCTCCGAGACCTGCTTAATGTTTCTGTGTTTGTGTATCTAGATGATATCCTCATCTTCTCCAAGTCACCACAGGAACATGTGGTACATGTACGGCAAGTTCTCCAAAGACTCCTGGAGAACCACCTGTTCGCGAAAGCCGAGAAGTGTGAGTTCCACACCTCTGAGGTGTCATTTCTGGGATTTGTTATCAAAGCAGGTAGCATCCAGCTAAAACCAGCGCAGTGGAGAACTGGCCTACGCCTGCTACGCGTAAGGAACTGCAACGCTTCCTAGGCTTTGCCAACTTCTATCGGCGGTTTATCCGTAACTACAGTTCCGTGGCTGCCCCGCTCACTGCTCTCACCTCCCAGCGTGTGCCCTTCAGGTGGACCTCCGTGGCGGCAGAGGCCTTTGGTGAGTTAAAGAGACGTTTCTTGTCTGCTCCCATCCTAATATTCCCAGATCTGACCCGCCAGTACATTGTGGAGGTGGACGCCTCGGACACTGGGGTTGGGGCTGTTCTCTCGCAGCGGGCTGCTGGGGATCAGAAGGTTCATCCATGTGCCTTCTCCCGGAAACTGTCGCCCGCGGAGAGGAATTACGACATTGGGAATCGGGAGTTGCTGGCAGTGAAACTAGCGCTGGAGGAATGGAGACACTGGCTGGAGGGAGCGCAGCAGCCGTTTGTAGTCTGGACAGACCACAAGAACCTGGAATATATCCGCTCGGCGAAGCGGCTGAACTCCCGTCAAGCTAGGTGGGCTCTGTTTTTTAACCGTTTTGAGTTTGCCCTCTCATACAGACCCAGCTCCAAGAACATACAACTCGATGCCCTGTTTCGTCAATTCCTCACCCTCAAGACATCCTCCCCTTGGAGTGCGTTATTGGTGCAGTGTCCTAGCAGGTGGAGGACAAGGTAAAGCGCTCCCATGCGGAACACCCAGCTCCCAGTGCTTGTCCCGATAACCGCTTGTTTGTCCCAGACAGTCTCCGTTCCCAGGTCCTCCAGTGGGGTCATTCCTCCCGTCTGGCGTGCCATCCGGGAGTCAGACGCACCCTGGCACTACTCAAACAGCGCTTCTGGTGGTCTTCCATGGCGGACGACACCAAGGGATTTGTTAGTGCTTGCCAAGTCTGCGCTCAGCACAAAAGCCCCCGCAAAGCTCCCTCTGGTCTCCTTCATCCTCTGCCAATTCCTCATCGCCCCTGGTCCCACATCGCATTGGATTTCGTAACCGGCCTACCCACCTCCAACGGTAACAGTCATTCTCACGGTCATTGATCGATTTTCCAAGTCTGCTCGGCTCATTCCACTAACCAAATTGCCTACCGCCAAAGAAACTGCCCAGATTATGTTACAGGTGGTGTTCTGCCTGCACGGATGTGGTCTCCGACCGGGGTCAACAGTTCACCTCGCACTTTTGGACTGAGTTTTGCAGAATACTGGGGGCCACGGTCAGCCTGTCATCAGGATTCCATCCTCAATCGAATGGACAGGCGGAACGCATGAACCAGGAGATGGAGACCGCGTTACGATGCCTCCCCTCCCGTAACCAGCAATCCTGGTCCACACAACTCCTGTGGGTTGAGTATGCCCACAACACCCTTCCCAGTTCAGCCACTGGGCTCTCCCCCTTCCAGTGTGCCCGTGGATACCAGCCCCCACTCTTCCCGGAGCAGGAACTAGAATCCAGTGTACCTTCTGTCCAGGCGTTTGTCCAGCAGTGCCGACGCACTTGGAGGCAGGCACGCTCCACGCTATTGCGCACCTCCGAGCGCTACCAACGGTCAGCCAACAAACGTCATCTCCCCGTGCCGCAGTACACTCCGGGACAACGGGTCTGGCTGTCGACCCGGGACCTTCCCCTCAGAGTTGAGTCCAAGAAGTTAGCTCCCCGTTATGTGGGTCCGTTCCCTGTTTCACGCGTCATTAACCCTGCAGCCATCCGGCTGCGTCTACCACCAGCCATGCGAGTCCATCCCGCCTTCCACGTCTCCAGGGTTAAACCTGTCCGAGAAAGCCCGCTTCAGACCCCCGCCACCCCCCGGCTCATCGACGGGGGCCCTGTCTACACAGTCCGTCGCCTGCTCAAATCTCGGCGACGGGGTAGGGGACTACAATACCTCGTTGATTGGGAGGGGTATGGTCCGGAGGAGCGCCAATGGGTCCCCACTCGCAACATCATGGACCCTTCCTTGATCACGGCCTTCCACAGGGCTCATCCGGACCAGCCAAGGGGGACGTCGGGAGCCGTCCCTAGAGGGGGAGGTTCTGTCACGGATTCCCCGTCATGTTAAGTGTTTTCATCCTGTCTGTCAGTTTTAACCACTCTCCTGTCATTCCAGATCCTGCCACTCACGCCTGATTACCCCTCATCACCGTCACCTGGCCCTCACGCCCATCTCACCTGCAGCCCGTTCCCTCATTAGCTCACTATTTAGGTCCCCTCACTTGCACTTGTCCTCTGCCAGATTGTCTTGTCCATTGTGCCAAACTCTCCAGCGTATCTCTGTACTTTTGTCTACCTGTTCTGACCCCGTTTTTGCCTGTCTTGCCTACCTTGGATTTTGCCTGCCCCTTATCGGATTTGTTCGCCTGTTTGATTGATCTCCTGGTTTTGACCCCTGCCTGAATATACAACTAAAGAACTTTGCCTGCCACCTGCCTCTAAGTTGTGCTTTTGAACTCTATTGTCTACTGTGCCTCACAGAGAAAATCCTCAGCTGGAAAAGGGAAAGTAATCTCTTTATCAGGGTCATCTCATATTCATACAAAACGATAATACAAATAAAAGATTTAAGTATGTATTACTAATAATCGTACAATTACTATCAAAACATTTACTCCTGATACCTGTCAGTTTTCATAGTTCCAAGGTTTGTAATGATCTTAGTCGAATATGTTGGGCACTCTTGAACATTTTGCGCACATAAGGTTATTTTAACCCTGAACGACAATCTTTTCCAAAACAATAGTTTTGTTGCCTTTCACAAAGTGTTTCAAGATCAAATGCTTAACTTAACCAAGTTCTGTTGCATAAACCTAATTAAGTTTTTTTTTTTTTTAATAAGACTATGAATGTAACGAGTAGACATTGACGGGTGTTGCTGGCTTTAAAACGCTTAAAACAACGAGAAGTCACTTTTCGTAAGGATACATTGAATGAGCACAAAATGAGGCGCCGTCACTGACCAGCTCTACACTGTAGAGCGTCATCATTGTGAGCTTAGTGCCACTGACCAAGCTGCGTCAGTTGAAGCATTGGTGTGAGAATGTGCTGTTGAGTCCCTCTTGTTTATTGAACAAATTATAAATTTCCATCACCCTTTCTGACTGAGTGGACTCACAAGATAAAAAATTGATTAGGGGTCTGTACTGGTAGTTGGCTTTTCCCCTTCATGAAGTCTACTTTTTGTATGAGACATTTTCCCAAACATTTTGTATACAGTTCACATCCCGTCATCACCGAAGACCGTGGCCAGGATCCCGATTCTCTCAACAACCTGCCTCCTTGTATTAAGAGGGTTCGGAAAGAAGGATTTGACGAAAAGGTCAGGCCACCTTTCGCTATTGAAAATCATTGGCTGCTAAAGATCATGACATTAAAGGTATGAGCCGAGAGGCCATAAGAGAGCGGCAGCGAGGAAGAACAGATGAGGCCGTGGTGGCAAAGATGGAGGGATGAGAATAGAAAGAACTAGAGCAGGAGAGAGTACCAGAGGATAAGAGGACAATGAGACACACAGAAGTGCAGGTGGTTGACATTAAGAACAGACAGAAACCTGAAAAGTGGAAGAAGTATTCAGATATGTTACCTATAGTGCCAATAGACCATCCCAAATTATTCTCTCCATGGAGGAAATGCCTGTACAAGGTTCTCTCTTGTTTTACCTCGGCTCATATTACTCTCCCTCTTCCCCCTTTTTGCTTCTTTTTCTTTAATCAGTTAGAGTCTACAAAGTTTTTCACTCAACTTTGTTAACAACAAAGTAACATTACAGTGCAAATTACTCCGGTTGTTCCAGCATCTAGCATTTCCGCTACATGGCAAAAAAAATTACGGTACTTATCGGTAGCTTTCGCCATGTAGCAAAAGCTACCGATAACTACCATAAATGTTTTTGCTTTAACTTACCATTATGAAGTATGATGATTGCACAATGTAATGGCTATAGCAGTAGCAGGCCGTCAGGGCCTGCTAAGCCTTCTCTGCTGGCCTAAACAGAATCACAATGTTATAGCTATTTTATGTGTTTTTCACAAATACACTACATGCGAACAGCTTGCGCAGGTAGAAAATCCATGGGCCGCCACTGGACTATAGAATAACGAGACGATCAGCATTTAGTTCACTTATAAACCTTGCTTCACTATGCAGCTCGGTCTGCCACGGGTAAGAGCCCCCGGGAAATGAAGGATGCAATGGGGCAATAACCCGCAGCTGAAGAGGACGGCTCTTTTTGTTGTTTTCCTGGTAGTTATCGGTTTTCAACAGAGACAAAGTCATTATCAAGACCAGAGTGTATCAGGACTAAAACAAGACTGAGTTCTGATGCCGTGTTCACACCAAAACAGTTGCGAATATTCGCAACGCCACTTCGCCTCTATCGCGCCGCCCGGCAAAAAACTCGCTCTAGTGGTTAATTCGTTTTTCGCAACCATCGCTGGGGAAAGGGGGCGGGGCTTATCTCCATGTCAGTGAAAACATTTACTATTTCCGCCATTGACCATTGAAATAACCACTAGTTCGGCTTTATACTTGTTGAGGAAGTCCCACACACGTCGGAACATCAAACGCCCCCGTGTCTGGGTTCATAATATTATCCGTAGTCGTGTCTGGGTTCATAATATTATCCGTAGTCGTGTCTGGGTTCATAATATTATCCGTAGTCGCACACAGCTCCGACTCCTCCGGGACGAGTGTCTGAATGAAGCCGCTTCCAGCGCTCCTTCAGCGGACCCGCAGTTTGATTCAGTGACGGCAGAACGGCGGTGATGCCGGGCGGAGCTTCTCAACTCTGATTGGATTTCGCAACTCCGCGTCGGGCGAAAAGGCGAAAAAGCGAAAAAGCGGAGTTGCGAATATTCGCAACGCCATTTCGCCAGTATCGCGCCGCCCGGCGAAAAATCCGCTTTTTCGCAACCTAACGCGGCTGTGCATTGACTTAACATGTAATCTGGACACGCGAATATTTCGCAACTCTTTTGGTGTGAACACGGCATAAGGGGTTGAGACCGAGTCAAGACTAAGATCAGGGCACTCTTATTATTGCAACAATTGTGTTCTTGGAATAAAATTCCAAAGTCTTTTTCTGAGACAGATGCAAAACCAAATAGAACGGCGTTCAAGACCAAGACCTGTAAAAGTGGTCTTGAGACCAGTCTCCGGACCAAGACCGATCCCGGGAACTACAACACTGACAACTACTACCAAAGGCATAATACCCGACAAGCTTTAAGTTCCATCCCGCAGACACAATCAACTTGAATGTCACTCATTACACTCATAGAACCTACAAACCTGGAGGGTGTTATCCAGCTGATACCGCAGCCATTTGTGAAGGATAACGCTGGTCATGGCATACAGAGCAGATGCAGTAGCAGACCAAAACAATTTATTATCAGTTTGACTGGTGTTGGGATGGACTTTTCCTTCAGCTTTGTAATCATAGAGTAAAAAGTTGAGTCCCTACAACAATGACAGCATATTTTATTGGAGCAGCCAGCAGTGTTTACTGTCCTACTTCATGTATTTAATAAAAACAGGTTTGGAAGCATGAACTGTTGAGCTACATTGATTTTTGCCACAAAAATCAATGTAGCTCAACAGTTCATGCTTTCAAACCTGTTTTTCAACCCACAGTGAAATGAGGCCAATGTGCTAAAGGCTGAAGAATTAGACATACTGTATGTAGGCTAACGCTGCGTTAAAAGAAACTCAGTGGAACCAAATGATTAGTCAGCAGACAAACCCTTCAGAGCAAAAAGTGAAGAGAGCTGCTCTAGTGTGTGTGTGTGTGTGTGTGTGTGTGTGTGTGTGTGTGTGTGTGTGTGTGTGTGTGTGTGTGTGTGTGTACAAGTGGGTTGCGTAGATGTGGTCTTAGACCTAGTTTTGTGACGTTGTCTTGCAGTATGTGTGTCAGTGTTGCATATATGGTCCTGTGGATGTACATACAGAACAAAATAAATAAATACACAAATTCTTCAGCAGAAACGGCAGAACTGGGTCACTGAATATCACATTGTTGCTCTTTCAGAGTGCAACTGTAAGACAGTAATGTTCTAGACAGCAGGGAATCTCTCCGCCAAGGGCGTCAGATCAGTGCGAGCCCACATGTACTGTATGCCGCCTAATAATCAACACATTAAGCTTAGTTCAGCCAAGCATCTATCCAACATATTGTCCTATTAGATCATGTCATTCTGTTCTTTAGACAGATACATTTACCCCCAACCATGCCTCTCTCTCTCTCTCTCTCTCTCTCTCTCAGCCTTGTTCACAGCAAATGTTTTTTCAGAGGCCGTTCAAATGCTAAATCAATGTGGACTGACACAAAGGTAAACTCTTGCTACGACTGTGTGCACGGAGTCACCCAGTGATTGGACATACTGTGGTACAGGTCTTGAGTGTTAATGTGTTTACAGTAACTGTGACCGACTCGCCCCGTTTACGTCGATACAATATTTTTTATTAAACAAAATCGTAATGAGTACGCAGTAGTGTATAGTAACGAAGTAGAAATACTTCGTTACTGTACTTAAGTCGTTTTTGGGGATATCTGTACTCTACTTTACTATTTATATTTCTGTTTACTTTTACTTCACTACATTTTGCAAAGAAAACTGGTACTTTTACTCCGATACATTTCCCCTGAAACCTTCGTTACTCGCTACAAAATCAAATCTATCTTTAGAAGAAAAAAAACACAGAACACAGACTCCACCAAGCAGGTTTTGCGAATCACAATATTCTGCATTAGCCCTCTACATCCTCTCGTCCAGCACTCCCAAACCTTTATGCGCCACAGACCGGTTACGTGAAGACAATATTTTCACGGACCGGGTCCGACCTCGGAGAGGCGGGAGACAACGACACCTGACGTGTGTGTTCGTTATGTCCAGTCTACTGACTCTACTCCTAACTAAACCTTTAGTCCAGTCTACTGCTTAACTTATAACCCGCTGCAGAAAGACAGGATGTTGAAATGGAAGCAGATTATCATGCTTTTTTGGCGATCTCAGGATACTCTGCCTTGGTTTTAATCCAGAACACCGGCAAAGTTAAACAGCCTTTTAAATTTCATTTTTAGAGTAACGGAACCTCTTGACATGTGTCAAGAGGTTCCGTCTGAGGTTACCACAGACGGATGTATGCGGTCTTTTTTCACAATAAAACAGCGTTCCGGCCTTTATTTTTATTTTTATTTTTTTATTTTTCATTCATTCTTTCTGTGCGGCCCGGTACCAAGGGACCCACGACCCGGTACCAAGGGACCCACGACCTGGTACCAAGGGACCCACGACCCGGTACCAAGGGACCCACAGACCGGTACCGGGCGGAATGAGCATACTTATAACCACACTGTTACAACTCCTTAGTGTCATATTGCTTTTTGGAGAATTATGATGATAAGTTCATAGTAGATGCAAGAGTATACTTAGGTACAATATATTATGTTGAACATAATATATATGGATGGATCACAGCCAACCCAGTTATTTTCAACACAACTCCTGGTCCTTGGTCACGGTGGCCACAGCACTTAAAAGAATAAACTTCATAATTCTCAAAATTCTGACCCTTTGCTTTTTTATTAAAAGCATGTACTTCTACTTTTACTTTCAATAGTTAAGTACATTTGATATCAGAAAAATACTTTTGATACTTAAGTACAGAAAATATTAGATACTTTAAGACTTTTACTCAAGTAGTATTTTATTAGGTGACTTTTACTTTTACTGGAGTAATTTTCCAGTAAGGTATCTTTACTTTTACTCAAGTACGGCTTTTGGGTACTTTATACACCACTGTGAGTACGTATTTACAAATTGCTATGTCACAATGCACTTTTAGGGCAAATGTAAATATGAGATGGATGTTTTCATTATATACCTGCTATGAAAAACTTTAAACTTTGCCTTTCATTTCTTGTCTTCTGCATGCAGTGTTTTGATGATTGCCCAAATGTGACAGAAGCAGCTAATTGTGCTTTCTGGAAGAATATAGGATGATGGTGGTGTATAATAACTGTAAACATTCCTGAGGCTGATTACAGTTAACATCCACTGGTAAAGATTACGGTTCTAGGAGGCTTGTTAGGGGAGATTTCATACATTTTTGCAAACATAGATGTATAGTCTCTTGATAATTTTGTTTCTGAAAGGGAAAAGACTGCAGTTTTCAGTCTGTATGTGCTGCGAAATATACATTGGGCTAAGCAGTCTTGGCCATTAGGCCGTTAAGGGAAGTTCATATCATGTAAAGCATGTAAAAACTCCCTTTCACCCTTTGCGTGTCATTCATTGTCAACTTCGAATGCAGCCACTGTCCGCCCTCCGGCTCCTGCGACCGTTTTGTTAAACTTTCTGACTTCTGACTTGGGAAGAATCTTGGGCGAGAGATATGTTGCAGGAAACACCCGAGTGTGCAGCATGAAGCAGGTGGAAATAACTGGCAGCACACCGTCAGCAGTTGGTGAAAATGCTGACCAACACAAAGCACTCCATCAACTAAACATTAAAGAATCAATATTGTGAGAAACCAAACTCCACTGTATGAGGGGCTGGGGGACGGAGAGAGAGAGGGGAGCTGCTGCTGTGGTAGAATTAAAAAATAAATCTCATCATGTTGGTGTGTAGATGGAGTTAATAGCATTTCATCGTTTAACAAAGCTACACCTGACAAGCGTGAAACTGCCGCTGAATGTGATCAAAGCTTTAATCAATATTCTTTGTAATAATGTGAGAAAACACGTCAATCTATAAAAACAATGTGACAGTGTGAAAGGGGTCGCTCGTAGTGATGAACATGAAGAATTATCACCACACGCTGCAGCTCCCCCTCTGCTTCATACAGCTTTTATAGTGACTTTTAGCGCATTGTTAATTAAAGCTGTAACTTTGTTGTTTTGGTTCACTCCCAACACTATCATCGTGTCGTTTTCTGACCACAGAAGGCATCTGTTTACAAAGAACAAGCTACCTGCTCAGCTGGTGAACACAGTGCAGGAGTTGGCGGAGACCAAAATCGGAGCTAAAAGCATTCCTTTTCGACAATGTGGGTCTATCAGATGTTTTCAGCCTAAAACAGCTGCTTGCTTTGGCTGGAATTGATTATGACAAGAGCAGTAGGAGTGGCCTTAATGAAGTAGCCAAAACAATGAGCTGAAATCTCCTAAAAACACTCCAACATCCGCATAAACCTTTTCCTTACGTTGAGTTTTTCCTCTTTTATTTTGTAAACACAAAATGCAGTCATTTGCTACACACACAAAAAACATGACATAACAGAACAAAACAAAAACAGTAGTGCATTCTAATGGTGCATCTTTGGAATTCGCATCAAGAGGAATGTAAACCGAAGGTATGATCATTTGGGCTAAATTAACTCTTTTCTGTCTGCTGGATAATTATAGGGAGTTTATCTTAGCAGGCATACATAATTAAGTGTGGAATTATTGTGTATGCATACATGTAAAAAACAGTTTCCAACATATGTTTTTACACATTGACATGGTGATGTGTGTGTGTATATATTATTGTGAATTGACATGTAAACACATCTTACGTGTCTATATTTGCGTGTCTGTCTCAGTAAGTCCAGTTCTCTCTTTCTCTTCCTCTCTCTGAGGCCGATTATCTTACGGTTTGACTCTAACACGACACTTGGTGGTAGGAGACGGCCACTGCAACATGCCATTTATTCTAAGCATGTGGGTTTGAGTACTTGTTATGTAATCATTATGTGCATTCTGCACTAATTGCTCTAGTCCATGTAAGGTTTATGGTGGGAGTTGACCTCTGAGATCATCGTCTGCCACTGGTAGTTATTAGCACCTTGTGCAGGCAGAGGAGAGAGAGCCTGTCTTACTATAGTAGATATATACTATATCATATATTTTAAAGAACACAAGATGCTCCACAAACATTCTCTAGATTAAGGGCTTTTAGATTTTAAAAAATTGCATCGTTTGCCTCACATTTGTCTTCAATGTCTTATCATAAGTATTTTTGAGCTGTGCTCAAGTCTATTGAAAGAAAATGTAAATAATACATGTATGTGCCTTATTTTACGTATTTTCTTATACTATTAGCATTTATAGCAATGTTTTTTTTATATTCTTAATTCTTAATTTTTTTTACCTTAAGTTTATTGTAATTCTGTGTGTAAGGAGTGTGTAACCTAGCAAAATAAGCTTTTCATTGTATGGAGTAACAGTCTGTTATCTGTGCACAGGACAATAAAACTAATCTTGAATCTCGAATATTGCCTCTTAAATCACACTTTTGGAAAGTTATGGTTACAGATGCTCTCTTCACCTGCTTAGACTTGTATTTAGTAAAAAAAATAAAAGAATTGATTGGGGGAAAATCTAAATCTAACTGAAAACAAATTTGAAAAACAAAAAATTTAGAAAATACGACTTCTACTAATACACATTGTTGAGTGATCGAGGAAAAATATGAAAGTAAAAAAGTCTAACTATTATAAATGTATAATCATTTTCTTTTTCTATGTAACCATTTGAACATATATAATGTTTGGTTTTTATTTCAATTATAGTTTGTGATTAGACCACATCAAATGCATAGGACGCTATAAGTTGCTATGTTATATACTCTTTTTGAATGAGATGTGTTAAATCCTTTGTTAAAGAACATGCGTTGGCAGTATCACCAAATAAGGTAGTAAAACCTCCTCTGTCCAACTCTGGTGACAGCATGACTTATGTACTCTGGTGTTTAAAAGAGGGGGTAGGAATGCATGTTTTTTGGGGGTGCCTGGCTATTCTGTGCAGGAGGAGAGAAGAGAGAAGAGGTGGTTTTTCACCAGATCTCAGGCTTAAAAGGGATTGCACCAGATTCTGAGAAAACTGGACTTAATATGCATCTTTACTAGTTAAGGAGAAAAATCAGATTGGACTTGTCCCAGCCCTTAAGGGTTGGGACAGGTCTCCAGCTTTAGAGTCTGGAAGAAACTTCTACTATCAGGAGGGGGGTGCCTGG
Organism: Myoxocephalus aenaeus; assembly: GCA_038501785.1. Classification (NCBI taxonomy): domain Eukaryota; kingdom Metazoa; phylum Chordata; class Actinopteri; order Perciformes; family Cottidae; genus Myoxocephalus; species Myoxocephalus aenaeus. The sequence continues at coordinate 5,240,789 of JBAMJR010000144.1, read as the reverse complement.
CTATTCTGTGCAGGAGGAGAGAAGAGAGAAGAGGTGTTCATTCACCAGCTCTAAAAAGTTAACCCTTTCTCTTAGTTACTTGTGACTTTTAAACTGTTTGATTGAATTGAATTTTTTGTATGTAAGGTAGTCTTTAAATAAAACTCGGCCTTACTATTCGTAAGGGACTGAAACCAAAACAAGGATTCTGGTTCTTTAAAACAATGTAAACCCTCTTTCCCTGTCCATTCACCGTGAGATACAGAAGTGACGACTGAATCTACCAAAGAAACTTAAGGTAAGTATCTTTGGGTGAAGACTTTTGCAGTGTTTGTCATAATGATGAGATGGTGTCAAAATAGGTAGAGAGAAGGTATAGACAATATTAGTACTCGCTTGATAAGGGTTGAGAGGAGTTACAGCCCACCGCAGGGGACCTCGAGCGCAAGCTGTAAAACACCCTCGACAAAACCTATAACTTATTTTGAAAATAACACAAAAACCTAATGATTTAGCACGGGGTGAGATAAAAGACCGAAGGCGTTATACCAATATCGGATGAGGATTATCATTTCCTCCGGGATCACTAGGATAATTAGCCGACGGAGTGCCACCGAGTTAGGTGCGAGGTCTTGCCTTTCCTAACCAACCCCCCCCCCCCCTCCCCTCCTCTTCCCTTGGCAAGACCACCGTTCACGCTACAACATACACACTAATCTGATTATTGCTACAGAAACACATAGTGGATAGGGTGGTTTGGTTTGTATTCCTCAAATCTGAACTTGATCATCAACTAACTATTAACCGCAA